>WWET01000191.1:222608-245997 GCA_011038615.1 Limnodynastes dumerilii | reverse complement strand
CGGAAGAGTCTTCTGGCTGCAGGCTTCACTCTGACACCTGCAACTACTGACAGATATGGACATTTATGTTCAGCCTGAAGAGGCATTACCACTAATCATCAATTATATCTATTTGTAAAATGTAGGTTGTTAACTATACTTTACAAAGAGAAATCTTTGGTGATGCCTCTTCAAGCTCTCCAGGCTCTCGTATCCCGCATCTGGCGGCAGCTGAAAGAGTCAGAGGATAGTGACAACTGAAGATGTCAGAGAGTGAGTATTTTCTAAGATTTTACTTTAAACTTCAAAAGCAGGGATGGCGCAATGCACTCCGTAAGGGGGATGTGGCGCAACCAGGTGCCATGCTGGATAGGCGCCACTTCTCACCCCCCTGCTTCTCAGAGCTGAAATTTAGAGATCTGTGACAATTGTGAGAGCCAGCCCCGGTCCTCAATACAGCGGTGCCAGCCTGTGTTGTAGGTAGATGCTAGATCCAAGTGGGCTATAGGACCTCTGCTGATGTCTAGCCCATGTGACCAGTCAGCTGATCAGAAGGAGGAGTCAGTGTTTCCTGACCTGGGCACAGCAGTGTGATTATAATATTTATAAAAGAGGAGGGCGCAAATTTATTTTTTGCAGGGGGGCACCATACATGCTGGCTCTGTTGAAAAGCATTGTGCATTCAGGGGTCATGTAAATAGTCACCCATAGAAAAGCATTGGGGGATGGAGGGATATGCAAAATGGCAGAAACGGGGGGAGAAATCAGTTGCATTTACTCCATTATCTGTCATTATCAATATGGTGAGAGTTCATTTTTTACTTAAAAGAGGTACTCAGGGCCTACCTTAACTTTTTCCGAATCATTTGAAGAGATAATGAAGGAAGTACAGAAGTATTGAAAGGAATGCCTGTGCTGTACATTGTACTAAGAAATACCATCCCTGTCCTCTATCATTGTCCTCTTAAGTCAGGATGGATCATATTGTGTTCTAATGTTCTTTGTTCAGGTACAACAGAAATGTGGGTTTGCACACCTTATAATAAACTACTTTCACAGCATATGTATTTTTAAATGCATAATGTTTGGATGTTAGAATTACCATAAGGTATTGCCTTTCATTCTCTTATATCTGTTTAGTTTTAGCAACACAATGCTCAGTTAGCAATCCTGCTGCAGAGCTGCTTTGTTGAGTTTCAGCATTGCAGGCCTGTTTTGTTGCTTTGTCCTCTCAATTTCATTGGGTTTAAAGTAAGAAGCATATTGGATAAGCAATATGCTCATCAGACCATGTCAAACAGTAATGATCTGTCTAGCTAGAGTAATGAAAGTTTAAAGCATCACTATATGCAGTCTTGCTATTTGCTATGCCTCATTAAGTTTAAGAAATTGCTGATTTGTACTACTCAATGTACAATATCCAGACTAATGGAAGACAAAATTGCTGAACTGCAAGATCGGAATTTTGCCTTTCATTGATATTGTTTGCCCTCTCCATCTGTTATATGACTTGTATGCACTTTTGTGGGTGACTGTGGACTTTGTAAACTTAATCGAATGCATATTCCAGAAAAAGTTGATTATTGTACTGTTTATTTTTTCTATTATTCAGTGTATTTTGTTACTCAACCATTATTAATGTACAGCATACAGTGTATGATTTTTGTATTTCCTCATAAATTAGAATTGGTCGAAAAGGAAATATATGCATTTAAATTAATTTAAAATAGAATATCATAAATGTTATGGTAACAAATTACTTTTCCAATTGTTAAAGATATTCATCTATATGGGGGAGTTATACAACTTTAGAACTAATGTCAATAATGAAAATTGTATATATAAATGAGGATCCAACACTAGGGACTGGATCGCAAAGACCAACTTAGGCACGCTGCTTGCATCTGGATTAAATAACGTCAACCTATTTATGCAATCAGCATGCGTAAGTTGGTCTTTACAAGTGCACCTTGCATACGTGTACTAGATGTTATGCATGGAAACACTGAATGTATGGCACTTGTTACGACCGGAAGTAGGAAACCACCACCAGAGCGAGGAGTCTAACTGGGGCCTGATGTTCACTAGAACCTCTGATGGTGAGTATAGGCTGGGCTGCAGGTAACCCAGCAGGTTGCGGTCCCCAGCGTTGGCCCCTATGCATGTGGGTAAGCAGGGGAGACAGACGGGACACAGTGAACACACATTGAAGACGAACTGCACCAGGATAGACAATGAGAACAGACACGAGGCACTAACTCACAGATACTAATTGGAACAGAACACAATGGCAAGTGGAAGAGACCAGGAAGGAGCAAGGAGGGACTCAGCCAGCAGCATGGAGGAACACAGCAAGGAGAGGGAAAAAGGGAAACAGCAGGTAACAGGAAGGGCACTCAGAATCAATGCACAACACAGAACAGGTCAGAGAAAGGTCTATTTACAGGAAAGGCTGTCTAACCAAACAGCTCAGGACCAGCCTTCCAGCCTGATTGGAGCACGTCCCTGGCCTCATGACAACCGCCGGGACCTCTCTCACTCTGCCTAGCAGCCAGAATATCTGACTGCTGCCACCAATGCGGAAGTTAGCCTCCTGACGTCACCGCTGGGAGCTCACTGAAGAGAGCCACGACTGCGGAATAACAGTACTATTTTTCGTATGTTAAATTATTTGCAGTGTGGATGGGGGGGGGGGGCATTTAGAACATGTCCAGATCTCCATGCATTTTCCATATACAAGGAGGTCTGTAAATCTGGACTTGAGAGAGGAGTGGACTCACCTGTCACTCCCCTCTCATGTACGGTGTTCTGGCACTTATCTGTCCAGAACATTACCTTAATTCTCTGCATGAATCTGCATTCAGACGGACGCTGCCAGAAAATTGCCCGAATTCCGCAAGCAGTTTGCTTAAGTAAGGGAAACATTATCATTTCCAGATCAGGCCCTTAGATTGTACGATATGGGCTGGGTTATGCATTTATTATTTGTCACTCATATCAGTCCCTGTCCCATTGGAGATTACTGTCCAAACTCCCTAATGCACATAAATAGACACACAGGCATAGACTTGGGTTCTTTCTTTTTTTTTTGTTAGCAGCCACTTAAGCAACCTCGCCTCGTAATCAAACTCATGACCTCATTGCTGTTAGGCAGCTGTGCAGACAACCTGAGCCATCACACTTGCCAAAGATCCAGAGGTATAGCATGTATTAATGGCACCCAGAGCAGGTGAAAGCTATGGCACCCCCAACCCATCCTCCCTGTAGTGTGCCAGGGAGTGGGGTGAGCATGTTGGCTGACAATTATTGGCTGCAAGGAAGTGTTGTTTTCTCATACATGAATGTTGACTGTTGAGTTCTATTCTTTGTGCCTCTCATTGATTCTTACTGCACTGAAAGTCTGCAGAAAGAATAAAAACTGAAGGAAGCCTCCATTACACATCTCCAAACAGGTTCTACTCCAATACACATATATCCCCACCACCATTATCCACCTCCCTTTCTCCCTCTGTTACACATATCCCTTCCAGTCCCTACCCTTCATGTTGTGCCCCTCTATTTGTCTCAAATACACTTCTACACTTTTCTGCATCCCCTTAATTATACATGGACCCTCCCTGTCCACCATACATTTACACATCTCCTTTCCTGACCCCTTTACATTATACATCTCTCTCCCTGCCCCCCTTATGTTATACATCTCTCTCCCTGCCTCCCCTATCCCAATTATATTATCTATCTCCCTCCCTGTCCTATTATATTACACAGTGATAGTTTCCCACATATCCACCTCCTTTACTCATCTCCCTCCATATCTCTCATAATAACAAATGTCCCTCCCTACCCCACAATTATACATCTCACTCTCATACCCCTTTCACATCACCACAAAAAATCCGGGTTGTTGGCCTGGTCAAGGCTCCAACAACCCGTGTTTGGTGGTAAGTGAAAGGTACAGGGAACAAAAAGGAATGGTTTTTCCCATGCCGACCCCGGTAAGGTGGTATTGTGAAAGGTGCCACCTGGGTTTTTCAACCCGGGTCTCAAATAACACACCTGATTGGAGGGATTTATTTACTGTGCAGCCCTTCACACTCTCAGGGCAGACTGGGTTTTAATGGTCCCACACTGGGTTTTTTTTTTTTAAAGAAAATTCACGACAATAAGCCGGGTTGAAAAACCTGGCAGCGCCTGGAGCACAAGCTCCACTTGCTCCGCCATCGATATGCCCCTGCAAAGATCTAAACCTCTGGCATGTATTATCAAAGTTCTGATCTTGCCACTTTTTCTGAAAACAAAATTCTGATGTACAGTAGATGAGTAATGAATTCAGCCATGGCAGCATTGAGCAATGTGCAGCTAGGTACTGTAAAATTTGAAGGCTGCTACAGAAACTCTGAAAAGGAGCGGGTTTTAGTAACTTAAAATGTGTAAATGCAGTTCAACTCATATAAGTAAATAGGGATCTTAAGTAAATATGTATCTTTGTAGCAAATCTTTTCATATTTTGATTTCTTGTATCTTTATTTAGTTTTATACCTTCTTAAGTTAATACGCAAAGTCTTCCAAGTCTTCCAAGCTGCTAAGCTTTTCATTGCACCAATGTTTAGATTTCCTTTTAAGTCTTTATTACCACATAATTAGGAAAGTTCCTTAACACTTATCAAGTGTCATGATTATTCATGATATAATACAATTTTGGTGATATGCTGAATTTCTGATTGTATTCATTATTCAAAAGTTTACATTTTAATAATCTCAAATTAATTTTCATTACTTTATAAAATCTGCTAAATTAATTACATTTAAAATTGCTATATTTAGAATATGACTGTCTGTATTGAATAACATGTAAAACTAAATCTGAAATAGCAATTAGTCGAAATATTAGAACAGAATAATTGGGAAGTCAACAATAGGTCTTGTATTTGCATTTAATCTGGTGTACAATTCTAGTTGGAATATTGTCTTGACAGTTTAATACAGAATTTGAACAAGAACGTGTCTCTCTCTCTCTCTCTCTCTCTCTCTCTCTCTCTCTCTCTCTCTCTCTCTTTCCACATCATTAATCAAGACCTACTCTTGGGAAATATCTATACATTTATATACATATATAACAGAATGTTTTAAGTTACCATAACAAATGATATTCAAACTATCATATCCATGGATAAAGTTACAGTGGGCAACTCATAGGTGGTTATATAGGTAGCTGGACTTTCTGGTAGTTGTGTTGATCATAAATTAACAATTTGGAAGTCATTTTACTAGGTGGAAGGTTTTCTAGCAATCATAAATTAACAATTTGGAAGTCATTTTACTAGGTGGAAGGTTTTCTAGCATGTCAGGAATAGGTCATGGTTATGGTTAACCCTTAATTTATTAATGTGATGGTTATTGAATGAAAAAGGTTATTTGGTTACTATTTGTATTGTGTGTGTTTGGCTTCTATAACCCACAATCAATTTGCTTAGTTGGTGATGGATGGTATACCAACTATACCCATTACATTCATCATTCTATATATATTTTTATATTGATTAACTACTGTATGTAGGGCTTTTTCTACAAGGCTCCTTGCAAGTAATGTTTAATTTAAAAATGTGTTATATTAACAAAATATTGGAACATTGCTTAGCATAACTGTTTCATAGTAATATCACTTTAAGTCATGCTTAGTGACTCTACAAGAATGATCTGAACAACTGGGAAGAAAGACTTCCCACCTGTAGGCGATGTAGGCGCAGCATGGCTTGATGATTTATTGTAAATTGTGTCAGGTGTCTCTCTACTATTACATAGATAAAAAGTTTTGAAAAGTTTTGATGATGTCATTCACTACATCACACCACTCTGTGGGCCAGATTTACTAAGCTGCAGGTTTAGAAAGGTGTAGATGTTGCCCATAGCAACCAATTCAATTCTAGCTCTCATTTTACTATTACTTGCCAGATAATGTCAGCTAGAATCTGGTTGCTATGGGCAACATTTCCACTTTTCCAAACCCGCAGCTTTGTAAATCTGGCTCTGTGTCTCTTAAAATTGGAATATTGGATAATTGGATATTGGATATTATTATATTTGGAGAAGCGCTGTGTACACCTATATTCGTAAAGAAACAACCAACATCATCAATGTTCTCACTGCAATACATTTGTGGGTTTTCCAATAGCACTTTAAAGTAAACTAGGACTTCCTAGAGATAGGTGACAATATATTGTTTATTCTCTAATAATAAGTTCCTGCTAACTATGGGCCCAATTTACACTTACCCATATATCCCGTATGGTAGCCTCCCCCTGCTCTCCAACATGCGTACTGTGGATCTGCCAGCAGGACCCTACCTTAAATATTCCTGATGGAAATCCTTCCTTGTGGAATACTGTATTGTATATAATGGCTTAGCCAAGCCCTTACTGTATCATGTTAATTCTATGCTCACCCTTCATGTGGTTGCAGTACCACATGAAGTACTGCGCATGTGCTGTACCAATTTACAGCAGACTTCTGTACGTAGTGTATGAAAATCTGCTGAATTTCTTAGTAGTGAATCCAGGTCTATGTTATGCTAATATCAGCTTATAAAATAAATATAAAACTATTTCATTTCAAATGCATTAAAGATATAAACATTGGTAATAACACATAGAGCTGTCACTGTTTTTCTTAGATGAAAAAAAGGTTAAAGTTTATAAATAGTTTTGAGCTTAATTGATTGCAAATTACTGCAGCTTCTTCTTCAAAACTGATCGATGTAACATAATTGTCAAGGCAGGCAAGCATTTAATTTTAATTAAGAAGTTAATAATGCATTCAGCTAGATAAATAACTATTATATTATGTTAAGAGGATTTCATATATGCATACGATATAGCAGAGAAGTTTCTCAACCAACCTGAATCAACCAACCTATGCTTTTTCGATTACAATGACTTGTGCTGAATTACTATATTTAACTCGTCTAAGTCTAGCCGATGGACACTCACGACAAGTGTATCTTTCAAGCACTAGGGTCTCTTAGTATGAAGATGACCATGCACAAATATAGCATAAACACTCATCAGAATTGGGATAACAGAAACAGAATGTCTAAAGCATTAATTAGTTTACTAGTGGAAGATAATAGCCCAGATTCAGAGCTGCTGTTACACCTGTTTTTTAGGTGCAGGTGTAGACCTGAGCAATGCCATGTTGAACTGCAAGGGGAGGCACATTTACATTGTGAAACCAGAATTAGAATTGAGAGGAGAAGTTTCTTAGCTCAACTCTGTTTTACAGATTAAACATAAAGCTATGCAGTATATAAGTTCTATGTGCAAAAGTTAAATATTTTCCCTGCAGGCGAAACAATTAAAATGATTAGCTCCCCTTACTGTGCATAATGGTTTAGCTGAGAGGTACACTTGCACCTGGTTTGCTCTTATGCCCAAACTCTGAATCTGGTCCAATGAATTAAATTCAGAAAACAAATAGATATTTATGCAGAAATAACTGTAGACAATGCATAAAAATATATTAAACTAGAAAATATTTTGGAAATGTAAAAGTAGTTAAAGATTGTTCTAGAAATGTCACACCATTGGGACTCAGGGGCTGATTCAGAGATGCGATTTCCACGGCACTTAGGTGCGTATATTTAAGATCCTAGATTCAGAGCTGCTGTTACACCTGTTTTTTAGGTGCAGGTGTAGACCTGAGCAATGCCATGTTGAACTGCAAGGGGAGGCACATTTACATTGTGAAACCAGAATTAGAATTGAGAGGAGAAGTTTCTTAGCTCAACTCTGTTTTACAGATTAAACATAAAGCTATGCAGTATATAAGTTCTATGTGCAAAAGTTAAATATTTTCCCTGCAGGCGAAACAATTAAAATGATTAGCTCCCCTTACTGTGCATAATGGTTTAGCTGAGAGGTACACTTGCACCTGGTTTGCTCTTATGCCCAAACTCTGAATCTGGTCCAATGAATTAAATTCAGAAAACAAATAGATATTCATGCAGAAATAGCTGTAGACAATGCATAAAAATATATTAAACTAGAAAATATTTTGGAAATGTAAAAGTAGTTAGAGATTGTTCTAGAAATGTCACACCATTGGGACTCAGAGAGGATACTTGAGATTTACATATAGCAGATTTAAATTTCTGCAGCCATCCTGCATTTTGAAGCTTCTTAATTAATGTCATTAAAGTTTGTCAAAGGCAAATCAATTTAGGAATGACAGCAGCAGCAAGGAAATTAGAGCAGGGAAAGACAATGAGAACAGAAACGGTTCTTGAAAACAAATACAGTTTTCTTCTTTAAACTCTTCACTCATTTAGTGTGTGGGGCACAGATATTTAGTAGTGTAGTGTCTGTAACCTATTCAACTGCTCTTTCTTGGTCCTTCATCCTTAATCCATGTTTAACTAACCTCCTAATCTTCTGTTCTTCAACCTTTCTTTGTTCTCCAGTTTCACTTCCTCCCTTAATGTGTTCATGGACTCTTTTGGTTTTCAGTAAAATTTCTTTGTATGTGACACCCAGAACTGCCTTTCATGACCTGGATTTTCCTCCCCTCTCCCCTTTTGTGTCTACAGTTATCATTCTGCTATTTTCTCCTGGAGGTTACAAGGCTAACTTAAGCTCTATGGACCTAATAAAAACATCCAAGCGCAGGTTGTAATGGACTCCACTCGCTGTATCTGTGTATCCGAATGATCACACCGCTAACCACTTATTTTACACAAATGGACTTCCAATACTCACGTCCTACATTTAGTTGTCCAATCCTGCAGTCCATTAGCACACCTATAATGTACATTGCTATAACTATATAAGTCCCATTGTGAACACAACCTGGCCCTCTTGATGGAAGTTGGATAGAGTGGATTGCATTCTGATTAAACAGCATTTATGTGTGCATATATACAAACACATAATCATAATCCAATCCAACTGCATGGAGCAAAGAAAAAATTGGAATTATGGATTTGGGGCATTATGTCAAAAATAAAATGTTACCATCATTCCTAGTCTCCTCACTTCCTCTCTCCATTTCTGGTGACAACATTGTCATGAGTTCTCTTTCCCATGTCTCTAGCTTGGCCTCTCTTTCAAAATAAACATTTAAGTAACTTCTTATGCCATCTTATGCCGATTTTACCTTCACAATATCACCCATCATCCCCCGATTGTATTATTCCATCTCTTTCTATACTAACTCTCCTCTGTTCACATGTCCTCTTCCTTTCCTTACTATTGCCCCCATATTCGCCCCTTTGTCTTCTCTTAACTAGTTGTTCTAAACCCATGGACTACCCCCAGGTGCAAAATCAGTTTACTCTTGTTTCATATTAAAATAGATGTGCTGTTTACTGCATTATCATCATTCTGAAAGGCACTGTCACCTGTTCACTAAAAATACACATTAGATGTAATAGTAACTGGATTCATAATGGAACGCTTTCCAGTAGTGGGGTGGGATGGGGCATTTATTGTAATGTGCATGGTAATCGTACAGTAAGGACTGGGTTTAGCCTTACATGAGATTTTAACTTCTGCAACATCTCCATCTTAAATGAGGACATTGTGGAAATGTTTATGTAGGGTTCAGGTCTTGTAACTCTATGTGTGTGAGAGGTTTGTTCTTCCCCTGACCTGCACGGGAGTTAAAATCTCATGTAGTACCAATCTCAGGTGCTGCTGCGATTGGACCTTAGAGCTGTCTGGTTGCAGAGGTCTGGATCCGGACTATTATTATTATTATTATTATTATTATTATTCTGTGGAAAAAATAAGTATTACTTGCAATTGGAGAAAATGTCATCCAAACTGTTTGCATGGAAGTTCTATTTCAATAGGAATATATTCTGTTCATGAAAACTTGTGGGTAAATCTTACAACAATGGAAATGTAACTACTCACCTGCAGAAGCAGTTACTAGTGCTCCAGGTAACAACCTGGATGTTTAATAAAAATGTAGTTACAAGTAAAACCAAGTGAGATGTTATACACCTTATTGTTACATGGAAAATCCTGGGAGAGTTGATAAGAAAGCAGGTATTACAATGTCTGTGCTATCGCATTTCACATAAAAGAGTCTTGTACACTTTTTTTATTTGAAATCAAGCCACAAAACAATCTGATCTGCTTGTACTCTCAGGCATGCAAAGCTCTTATAAAATAATTAAAGCACACATTTTAACTCTGTCCTGTCTTTGTACTCATTTGTAAATTGAATATGTTCGAGAGCTACACAGTAAAGGTATTTTTGATACATGTTTTGCTACTATAATGCTAAGTATATTTACAGCAGCTCTGGTCACAACTTCATCTCCATACCAACCAGAAACCCATGGACAGCCAAGCAAAATGTTAGTGACATAGGGCCAGATCCAGAGCTACATTTCTATTACGTTTCAAGACATAGCGTATTTACTATGCACTCCCCTAAACACTCCCCCCGGCCGTATGTACTTTTGCCGTTTTACGCTTTCCAAACCCTACCTTAACTTTACACATTGTAACTACTGTCGTACGTACAGGCAGCATGCACGTAACCGTCTAGGCATGTCCAGACTGTTGGATTTAAATGCCTCCCCCCGCCTCTGAAACGTAATTACGGGTGTCGTATGCCTGGCACGTCCCTTTGTTCGTAGTTTTGCTGCTGATTGTAGGCTGGTATGTACGTTCAGTGTCACGTCGCATGCGCAATAAATACTAATGGACGATATTATGTCAGCGGCTAGCATACGTACTTCTGGATCTTCCCCATAGCAACATAGTTGATGAGTTTGAAAAAAGACACCAGTCCATTATGTTCAACCTATTATGGATTTCCTGTGATCCCTATCATTATAATTACATAGAAACATAGAAACATAGAAAGTGATGGCAGATAAGAGCCACATGGCCCATCCAGTCTGCCCAGTAGTTTATTTAAAACTATACTGGCCCTAGACCCTACTTACCCTTAATTTAGTTTAAGATTTAGGGATATCCTTATATTTATCCCAAGCATGTTTAAACTGTTCTACTGTGTTAGCCTCAACCACCTCAGATGGGAGGCTATTCCACTTATCTATCACCCTTTCAGTGATGTAATTTCTCCGCACATTTCCTTTGAATCTACCACCCTCCAGTTTATATTCATGCCCTCGTGTTCTATTACACTTTCCTTCGAAAAATGCCACCCTCCTCTAGCCATTCCCAACCTTTGATATATTTGGAAGCTGCTATCATATCCCCCTTCCCCATTCTCTGCTCCAAGCTATACATGTTTAGTTCCTCTAGCCTTTCTTGGTACGTTTTGTGACACATGCCATGGACCATTTTACTTGCTCTTCTTTGCACAGTCTCTAATGTCTTTATGTCTATTTGCAGATATGGCCTCCAGAACTGAACACAGTATTTTAGGTGAGGTTGTACCAATGATCTATAAAGGGGCATCACTTCTTCTCTCTTTCTGCTACTAATCTGACTTGCCTTTCTCATTGCTTTGTTACATTGCTTGGCTACCTTTATGTTACATGTAATTATAACTCCAAGATCCCTTTCCTCCTAAGTAGTTTCTTAATGTAGTACCATTAATGATATATTGAGCTTTTGGGTTTTTGTCGCCTAAGTGCATGATTTTGCACTTTTTGGCATTAAACTGCATTTGCCATACTCTTGACCATTCCTCCCGTCTACCTAGATCATCCTTAATTTTCTGTACCCCTCCTGGCGTGTCTATGCTGTTACATATCTTTGTGTTATCTGCAAAAAGGCATATTTTCCCCTCAATACCACAGACAATATCACCTAAATATCACTAAATATATTAAATAGCACTGGTCCAAGTACAGAACCCTGGGGTACACCACTGGTTACATTACCATCCCCATAAGGGATTCCATTTACTACAACCCTCTGTTGTCTATCCTGTAACCAAGATTGTATCCATGCAACTATCTTTAAGTCCAATCCCAAAGTTTCCAGCTTATTTAACAGTCTGCGATGTGGCACCGTGTCAAAAGCCTTACAAAAATTTAGACAAGCTATGTCTACAGCTCCCCCTTTATCTAATACTTTACTGATCCAGTCAAAAAATGCTGCTTGGGATCCTGTAAGTTACTGGATTTAAGATACTGTACAATTTGTTCCTTTAACAGTGTTTTCATCAATTTCCCTGCTACCAATGTTAGACTCACTGGTCATTAGTTTGATGCTTCTTCCCAACTTCCACTTTTATGCAGAACGACGACATTTGCTATTTTCCAGTCCTCTGGAATCACCCCATTTGTTAGTGACTGATTGAATAATTCAGTTAATGGTTTTGCCAGCACCCCTCTAAGCTCTTTTAGTATCCTTGGATGTATCTCATTGATTTGTCCACTTTCAGCTATGAAAGTTCTTTTAATACCATGCATAACCATGCATAACCATTTATCTATTTTAAACCATATCTTCCATTTGGCCACCCAATCCTCCAGTTTATTTACATCCCTCTGTAGAGAAGCTACATCTTGCTCTGATTCTATTACCTTACATAGTTTAGTGTCATCTGCAAAAATGTAAACTTTGCTCTCCAAACTATCAAATAACCAAGGTCATTAATAAATATAAAATAAAAAGGAGTGGTCCCAGCACAGAACCTTGGGGTATACACTGCTTAAAACTTTTGACCAATTAGAAAATGTTCCATTTATCACAACTCTCTGTTCCCTATTCTACAACCAGTTTTTGATCCAAGTACATATGTTGTTTCTGTTCTGTTTCTGTTGTTTCTGTTCTCTTATTTTGTGGACCAACCTCTTGTGTGGCACTGTATCAAAGGTTTTTGCCAAATCTAAGTATAACACATCTACTGAACTACCCTAATCTAAATTCAAACTAACTTCCTGACAGAAGCTAATTAGGTTAGTTTGGCATGACCTATCCCTCACAAATCCATGTTGATTCCCACTAATAACCTTTTTGCACAGCAAGTAATCCTGAATATTATCCCTGCTATATTCTAATCCCTTGGTACAGAGCCTGATGTAATTGAATCTATGAAAATTAAGCATAACGGTGTAGAAATTTCTGAGTTTAGCTCCGTAAGAACCCGTCAGGACCTTGAACTTTATCTTAATTTTTTTAATCTCCTTTGGACTTCTTCCTTTGTCACACAAGTATTAAGTGTTGGTATGGTTACATTTTCATTCTTATGTATTATTCCTACCTATTTGTTCCTCTCTAGTAAATACTGAAGAAAAGAAAGTGTTTAATATCTCTAATTTTTTCTTATCATCATTGATTAATCCACCCATCTCACTTTTTAGGGGTCCTATATTGTCTTTTCTAAAGCCATTTATATACTTTATAAAATTTTTAGGGTTTGTGTTACTTACTTTTGCAACATGTTTTTCATCTTCTATTTTGTCAATCTGATTTCATTATTGCATTTTTTATTACATTCCTTATATTCCTTTACATTCCTTTATTTCTTCACTTACTTTTTATTTAGACACATTGGTTGAGACTTGATTCTTTTGTATTTGTTTTCCATAAGCATGAACATATACATATATGCGTATATGTTTCCAACAACATTTTAAAAACAGACCACTTTTCTTCTATATTTTTTCCTTCAAAAATTGCATCCCTGTCTATGTTTTTCATAGACTCCTTTAATTCTAAAATTTAGTCTTAGTTGATCTCTTACACTGCTGCTTCTGGAAACTAATTGCAAATATGATCATATTATGATCACTTCCCAATTTGTCATGCACCGGACTCAGCGCTGGTCCGTAAACGTACCACGCCAGACCAGAAGCGCAGAGTTTAACTTCAAGCCTGGTGTTCACCAGAGCCCCTGATGGTTGGGATGGTCTTGGCTGCAGGCAGGTGGCAGGTAGCAGCCCTCTGGACAAGTACACGGACACCAAGATGGTGGACAGGATCCGAGGGTTGGCAAAGGTAGCGCAGGAGTGGCTACAGAGGCTGGATGGAGGTTGCAGACACTGTACTGAATAAAAATGGCCATGCCTCCAGATAACAAATGTACCCCAGCCTTAAGAAGTAAATGAACCATGTCATGCTTTATTTCTGGGTGTCTAACCACCTCTCCACCATTCTGCTCCATTAACTTTGTAAACTCTGTTCACTTCCTGCAGATTTCATTGCAGGCTAAACCAGTACCAGGCCCCCTTTATATTCTTCACAACACCAGGTATTGCACGAGTCAAATGACTGGCAGGGAAGACACGCTCACCCTATTCACCATACCCTTGTTGTCACAGTGAAATACAATTGCCCAATCCCTGAAGCTGTGCACCCTGAGCCCCACAGTCACAATAATAAGGAAAAGATCTTACATCCACCATGCCTTGACACATTCCCCCGGCCACAATTCTACACAACATCTGTCTTTCAATATTACTTCAAAACCCATGCTCTCAGCTATGCCTGTCTGCAATAGATGCTCTTCACTTGTAAAGATCCATTCTCATCTACCCTGACAGGGACACTTTTCTTATGTACCCATATCAATGGCAACTGAAGGTGCTAATAATCTTACCCATGGGATTGATATGACAGACAATATTAAGGTATCATAGTAGTGACTAGTGACCGCAACTGAAGCAAAGATATACCATAGTCAGTCTAGAAACAGCCACCCTGTGCCTCACTTCAGTCTTGATACCCAGATAAGAAAGGCCCTTCTGTTTTATCATGGAAAATGGGCAAAATCTAAGTTCATTCTTTATTTAGCTTCTCTTGAATTTGGGCTGGAAATTGAAGCATTAATGAAGGCTTCTCAAGCTATGTGGTCCCCTTCCTCCAGTGATGGAAAAACGAACCTGGTAAACAAAAACGTGACCCAGTTATCCAGTTATGCAGCTATCCAGTTATTGCTTCCTTTGGGACAATCCCTGACTATCTCAGTTGTGGCGGCACCCATTCACTTTTGCATTTCAGTGTATCTACGCATGTCTCTTTGGGATGCAGCATACATGCTGCTGCTGTGTGGTGCACTCACACTCAGATTTAATGAGAAGTGTTTTTTCCTTTATTAAAATCCACAAAATAAAACCTTTAAAACCACAGGATAAATACTCCCACTTGTCAGCAGCAGGTTTGTGTAACCAACCTGTTTACTGTCTACTGTTTCCTCTACCAATATATGTTAGAAAGGTAACTGATTATTATGTCAGTGCCTCTGTAGGCCACCTAAGTACAGCCTACAGCAAACATCAGAAAGATAGCAGGTATTGGTTGCAGGCCAGTACAGCCACCTCATGTATATTTTTATGTCACATGAACTAACATAATTAGAGAAATCTTTATTCATTTGTATTTTTAATTTGGGATAGATCCGAAATGTTAATTATAGGCAACTCGAAAACTTGAATGTCCTGAGGAACTGGGGATGCATTAGCTCCCTAGGCTAGAGTATACTTACTGCAGTAGAGTACAGGACTGTCTATTTATCATTGACTCACATAAATGATTTGTGATAAAGGAGCACATCACATGGAGGAAATAAAGTCAAGTTCTTTTATTTGGTAGCAGGCAGACAGCATAACAGGTCAGCAACATCACCAACAGCAAGTTGTTCTTGTAGTGCAGCATATAAGTGTCACAGCATAGTTCACACGACTCTTTAGGTGTTCCAGTGGTCCCTACCATACCCCAACCCTTGGGCAGCTATTTCACCGTCAAGAGTCCTGACCATCTGTCTTTGAAACACTTATTTCAGGAGAGCACAGGTGCTGTTGATTAGCCCAAGCCTGATCACACCAGTTTTCCTGCTGCTGCTCTAGAGCCTGGTTAGGATTATTCAGATTACTGTCACGTGGAGATATGCTGTCTCTGTCACACTCCACATTACTCCCATGTGGAGATGTGCTGTCTCTGTCACAGATTTTACAAATATATCTTTATGCCACTCTGAAAATGACCCCCTAAACTTTGAGAGATAAATATATATACATATTATTTACTTATTAATGTTACAAGTATGAATCACATTATGTATATTATGTATGTCATATTATATAACTTTTATACACATCAAGATGTTATTTGATCATCAAAATATTTGCATTTCTACATCTGAACTGTAACAAGCAGAAATATTTATTTATATATTGAGTTTTTCATCTGATTCCTTTTTACTGTCAGGAAAATAGTGTGCAGCAATGTGTATAATGCTAACCGTTGGTGTTCGTTTTCCTCTCTGAGGAGGTGACAGACATCTAGTTAAGCATTCTGTTAAAACACTTACATTATGTGCTGTAGGGCTTCATATCACAGCTTGTTAATAACAGGAGATGGGAGCAACTATATTTAAACCACAACACAGAGAACTTTGGTGCTTAAAGGATTAGAGAAGAGTGAAGCCTGGCGCTATAGAGGAATGTTCCACAGATGCACTATTTCATTTTCACCTTCTAGTTAAAATCCACAAGTTCTATCAAACAGAGAAAGAAAATTTAATAAGGACAAGACTTAAGCAAGATATGAGGGTTATATTTTTAGGATCACTCAACAACATATAACAGAAATGTAAAAATCTTAACAGATTTATATAGCTAAAATTTCAAAGAGATAAGTTGCTGCATAAACATATTAGATTTGTAGTCAAATCATGACATACTTCAAATTAATTAAAATAGACACTATGGGCCCGCTCCAGAAGCTGCTTGCGGAAGTCAGGTGATTTTCTGGCAGTAATGCATGCGCATGACAGATATTATGTAACAGATCTCCTACCATATGGAAACTAAGTTCTGTACAATAGGAGATCCAACCGATGGGGCGGCACATCAAATCTGTATGTCTAATCCCTGCAAGAGAGGCGGGGATAGGCATGTACATGAAGTGCAGTGAGTGGCAATAGACAGTACCACAGGGATCTGTGTTTAGACAGACGCAGACCGTGCAGAGAAAGTAAGGTAGTGTTCTGGACAAGTAAGTGCCCAGATGTCTGCATGAGAGAGGGGAATGACAGGGCAGTTCACTTTCCTCTTCCATGTGAACTTCCGTACAGAACACTCACGGGAGTCTGGAGCAGGCCCTATGTATTTAATGTCCTGGCAGGTAAAACATTTAGTAGATGTCTTGGTAATAATTATACTTCATGTTATGCTAATTCAAATATTTGTAAGAATTGTTACTGGTGCTTCATTATACCCTACACTTTTAAACTAATATTTAAACACACGGGGCCTGATCCAGAACTACGCTTCTCCGCGAATTTCCGCGTGGCGGAGACGTAAAATCGCAGTTTAGAACGCACTGCACATGCGCACCATAGAAAATATGTACATTCACGTAGCGTAATTGTGAACGTATGGGAAATTCACGTATGTGTCACGTAAATACTTACGTGTGGGCGTGCCAATTTTACGTGAGTCAACAATACGTTCGATTTACGTGTATGCTATGCTGTTACGTGAGAAAAAGTTAAGGTAGGGTTTGGGAAGCGTATCTTGACAAAATACATCCGTGCAAGGGGTGTGCCGAGGGAAGTGTAGCGAACTTACGTGTACGAAAATACGCTCCGCGAATAAACGTACGGCACACGTAGTTCTGCATCTACCCCAACGATGCTTTGACTTTGGACAAAAGAATTCCTATAAATAAGCACGTTTAGCTGAGCAGGTTAATGGCATCTACAGGTTAATGCCATCTACAAAGTACTTAATAGACCGGATCCAGACTTTAAAACGACCACATTTTGTGAATGCACGGCCCATTCTATAAGCATCTCTGTGGCATGACGGGGTGGCATGGGTTTCTAGCTTGCACTAGTGGGGATGGGAGGTGGAGGTGTTAGTTAGCAGTACAGTAAGGGGCTGCTAAGTTTCCTTCTCACTATCCTAAGTGGCTATTCTGACCGAATAGGACAACTAGCAGATGTGCACCGATGGTTATGAGAAACAAAAAGAAAGTGGTATCCTTTGGATAGTGAAGTCTGTATTCCGATGGCAAATAAATGGAGGTCAGGATCCAGTCCTATGTTATTAAGGGTGTACGTATTAAGCAATTTAATGAAAATGGAAAATTAAACTACCTTTTTTTCCTATAAAATATATTTAATTGAAAATCTGGCTTAAAAAAAAGACATCTACTATTTTGGTTTGCATAGTTAAAACATTTATCTTGCATAGTTACATAGTTACCAGAGATGAAAAAAGCAAGAGTCCATTAAGTTCAACCTTTCATTAATTATAATTGTGTTGATTTTTTTAAAGTGTATGAACATTATTCTATGACTCATTGCATAGTTGGCTGGTTGCTGTAATAAAAGATAACACAAACAAGCACTATGCATGCTATGACTTCTTATACACAAAATTTGTGTCACTAAAAGGATGTTTATCCATGGAGATCAAAAAGCATATGTTACTTATCCAATAGGTTACAGAATTTTCCATCCAAACATTTGATAATCAAAATAACAATATTTTGTCCATATTCTGACTTAATAATATTAGCCAGCTTATGCAAGTTGCCGTTTTTTTGCGAATTGCGCATGTGCACGGCAGATGTTACACATCAGATCTCGTTGCGTATGGAATTAATTCCCACAAGTGCACAATTTTGTATGACTGGGTCTGACAACACTACGTACGTGCGAGAATACACAATGTGGGTGGAGGGAGGCATTTCAATTGTACAGTATGGGCTGGGTTAGGCACTTCCGCCTCTCTGAGCGCTACGTCCACTCAACAACACGCACGGAGAAGCAATGAGAGGCTATGGTCACGGAAGTCAGCTAAATTCCATAAGTGAGAGGGGTGTGTCATGGGAGTGCACTAGCCACCTATGTGCACATTTATGCTACTCCATGTATACGGAAAACAACTTAAGTCCGAATATGATCCAATAATAATAATAATAATAACAACAACAACAATAATAATAATAATAATATGATACGGAATATTTTGTTGACTTAATCCATACTGAAAAGACATGGATAATCAGACCTAAAACATTTGAAGCTGTTCCCTTATTGCAGAATAACAAGCTGATCTTTATAAGTAAAAGTTTAGCAAAATGTATAGCTAATTACAACATAACTTTCATTGAATGGAAAGCAATCATTAACTTAACACTTTTCTATTTTTCATCTCTAATTTTGGTTTGCTGGTCTGTGCACATTTAGGGGCTGATTCAGAGATGCGATTGCGAAAAGATCGCAAATATACCCATCTAATGTTAAGATCCTAGCAGGTTCCAGCCCACTGCATAAAGAGTCACTCCCCTTGCAAACAGCGGTGGATCTTAAACTTAGACCACCATTGACTAGCCCTAACTCTACGCTGTCATTTGGGATCTTAAGTGACGTGGTAGCGTTCATTTAAGATCCTAAGTGTCAGCCCGCGCCCACTTTCCCTCATTTCCCTGCCTCCCCCCGCCCATTTCCATGCAAATCCTTAAGATCTTAAAGATTCGCTGCACTTAAGATCTTAAGTGCTTGCGTGCGATTCAAACTTACGCTCTTAGCGAATTAACGCTCCTAACCGCTACGTAGATGGCGTTGCACTATTACTACGCATGCGCAGTTTTGCTAATTTTTTAGGATCTTAAATATAGGCCCTTAGTACATAGTACATACAGCTGCTTTGCCTGGATTGCATAGATTAGTAGAATCAGTCATTTCAGGAATTGATTGTCTTTGCTACATTCAAATGACAAGTACTTATTTTCTACTGTTTTTCAAATAAAGACGTGAACATTTATTTACAGAGGATCTGATCCTGACACACGGAGGTCTGGCAGTCCGCACGAAAGAGGGGAGTAAACTTTTCTGTCACTCCTCTCTCTCGTCAGACTTTTAGCTGGATTACGCTGCCACAAGGCAGCCTTAATAAAAAGAAGTTGAACACATTTAAGGGGGTACAAAAGGAGGCTGAGCACATATAAGGGGGAACAAAAGGAGGCTGGGCACATAACTACTGGCAGAAATGGATGGCTGGGCACATACAAGGGGATGGAAGTAAAAAAGACTAGATGGATACCTTTGTTTGGAGGCACGGGGTTGGGGGAGGGGAAGCCAGCATTTTTTTTCTGCCCTGAGCTCTGCTAGGTCTAGAAACAGCACTGATTGATCCACATGGATATTAAAAACCCAATCACTACTTTAAAATGTAAATATTCCCCCCCTGCCCACATCTGTATATCTGCAGAACATCTGGCATGGGCATTGTCAGGTATTCAGTCCACTTCCTAACGCAGCTTGCTAGCTGACATACGGCGGCCTGGATCCTGTCCAAAGACACAGCTAATCATTTTCATTTTTAAGCACCTTCTGCCACTAATTGAATAAAGGGGCCGTATTTTGAGATTCGTTTTTAAAAGTACGCAATTATAGGCACACACCTAGCAAGGCAACACCCATGATACTCCTCTCACACTGATGGGTTGTCGTTGACTTACGAGTGCCATAGGGCACCCCTATGTCTACGTGTGTAGTTACGGGCATCCATCAAGGTATAAACACGCGTATCTATCTAACTGTGCCCTCAAATGCCCATTTAAATGCACCCCCCCACCCTGTCTCACGTAACTTTACACGTTCGGATTTCAACCACGCCCCTCTGCACGTATGTCGTCAAGTGCTATTCCCAAATACACGCCTAATGGACTTCCATGCAAAAATTCAACGTAAACAGAGTAAATAAAGTTACTACGCATGTGCAGTTTATCCAATCCTAAAAATACGCACGTAACTTCATGTGAAAACGGAACTGTGAATACGGCCCAAGGTGCCCTCACTAGGCTTGCACCAGCACCCATACAGAGAAAAAACACAGGGAGACTGATCAGAGTCAGGTACTTCTAACTCTGGATTAGCCCCAGGAGGAATCACAGCATAATGGTCCACGTTCAGCCCTCCAAATAAAGGAGTTGTCATCCACAGTTTCTGGAAATGTGCAGTTTAATAAAAATCAAATGAAATGACATCATAAAGTTAAATTTTGTATGTAAAAAAGGTACATTATATTGATTAATGTTTACATATTTTTATTGCCATATTTGTTTATACAAAATTGTTTGGTAATTGTTTGACTAGTATGACTTCCAACAAATACAAATAGTTAATATTCAGTTACAATACTGCTAAAGTTCCCATTGCCCTTTGGCCCCAAATGTATATTCCTTGCAAAGGTTAAATAATATTCAAGCATTTGCTAATTGTCCATTTTCTGTAACGGAACATTTTGGTAGACAACAATTTTACTTAAGTGCTGTAATGCTTTGTTTGAGATGGTATGCTCTGGGGAGGTGATTATCAGCAGCAATGTAGGTACTCATTTTTCATTCTAGTCCCCTGTGACTTTATTAAACTTACAAAGTGATGGTTAAATGTTTCAGATCACATTCATGCTATTCATAATAAGTTCAATACAGAGGAAAGGGGTCAGTACATTTAATCATCTGGTACTTTTTTTCTTTTAAGTGTCATTTTTCCATAGGAACATTAACAACAAGGTTAGCCAGGACTACTTCCAAAACTTTATTACATAAGTAAGGTCATCCCCAATCCATAACACAGTCCATATGACTAACTGTTTGATGTGTGCTTAGGTCTCCATTTGAGTGTCACGAGCTGTAGTTTTCAAGCTGACTTCTATAAGACACAGGTTTTTTTGGTGGCCTAACCTGGATTACTCTAACAATAAATTATAATGATATAAAAGATCATTGTATAATTTACCTATAGAACAAAAGTGGTTTCATGCCACCATTGTACCTAGTACCTGTATATGTTTACAATAAGAAGACAATTTGGTTGCCTTGCAAAACAAAGATGCTATAATTAAACGTATTATTCATTTGATTTGATTTAAACACAAATTTGATGAAAGTTTAAAAATGGAAAAAGGTAATACCCGATGTGTATGTTATTATATATGTTATGGAATTGATTCTTGATTTATAAATATAACAAGAGTAAATAAGTGTCCCTTTTGGTTTGCAAGACTCTGCCCTGTCTGTGCTGTCACTTTAACTCTCTGAGAGCTTAGTCTCCATCCTTGGTTTCAGTTTTCTGTTATTTATCCTTTTGGGGTTATTCTATCTCTTTTGGTGTTTAATACTATCTGCATATTGATAACATCCCTTTCCCCCTGACTTTTCCCCTCTCCTGTGACTCAGGTTATCTATAATCCTTAACTACTCTCTCTTTTTCTTATAATTGGTTAATTGCAAACTCCTCCTTTCTGGCCTTCCCTTTCAGAATTTCAGTCCATCCACTACAATGCTGCTTCTCACAATGGGCTGGATCCAGACCTATGGCCAACAGTGAACTCACGCAAGCCATGCGCACGCCAGATGTTCCCTGTGCGTAGATACTATCATACGTAAAGAAGTTATGTATGTCAGTACTTATGGGGAAGGGGCAGACCCTTCACTTACGATGGCTCTATCCCTGCTCTTCTTCATCTTTGCTTGCTCTCAGACACATTGGGCCTGATCCAGACCTGGTTAAGTGCTTGAACTTAGTTACTCCTGGGCAAAACCATGTTGATTTCAGGGGGAGTCAAGGTAATTGTATTCTTTGCATGCAGGAATATATCTTTGAATTGGTTACTGTACACAGATACTGACCAGCTTTACTATCACACTGTTATTTAGACTTGGGATAGGAAACATCACCTCTCAACTCTAATACTGTTTGCAACAGATGAAATATGACTCCCCTGCGATCAACATGGTTTAGCCCAGGAGTAACTAAGTTCATGCACTTAACTAGGTCTGGATCAGGCCCATTATCCCCATACAGAGGAATGGGTTCTATGGGATTTGAAAAAGTTGAGCCCAACACTACAGAAATCTGTGAAACCCAACTGGAATGTTAGTAAGTAAAATAAAAAGTGTATAAATGACTTGCTCTGGACATAAATATGCTGTGTGAATCTGTAAAACTCTAAAGGAGGAAATGATGGAATGTAAAGATACCATTTTCCATATGATGTTCATAGGCAGATTGAAGGCTCATATCATAATGAATAAACAGATGAGACTGGAATCAGACCTCCACTGTAAGCTACAACCACAGCAATATAGGAGGTCCAAGGCCACTCACCTTACTCTTATGGTAGATACGCTAGGCAGACCCTACCTTTTTGGCACTGTCCTCATGTAAATTGGGGGCAGTGCAGAAATTTGGAATATATGTAAGGGCTGAAGCTAGCCATTAATGAACAATCTGCATCTCTCCCTTTACCCACAGAGCAGAATCACTTCTGCTTCCAGCTCTGTCCCGTCCTGTAATTTTTTGTAATATATACATAAGGATGGATTTGGATCTTCTGGATCCAGGATTCTGTCTTGGTACTGTGATGCCTGTGCATGCGTAACAGTACCAATAGGGGTGTTTTTTTAGTAATTGGAAAATGCCCCCCTCCCCAAATAAATTAAATCTGCCCATAGTTTTCAGCTCA
>WWET01000191.1:184924-222575 GCA_011038615.1 Limnodynastes dumerilii | reverse complement strand
AAAGATTCACAGGGCATATCTTACCCATAATCCGAGGTAATTTATAAGTAAAACAAATAACACTATGTAATTTAAGTGTTAATCTCCTGGGGCATATATACCACTGCCTTTGGTTCTGCAAGGGTGGTACAGGACTATATTGGTAGACTGCTGCATACAACCTACACAATGATAGTCAACTGGATGTTTTGGAATGTTCTATCATCTGCAGTATATCAAAGCTTCACTGCACGGGAGAGGTTATTTCTTCTGATTGCATCCACCTCTAAGAAAGAAATTTTATTAAAACGGACAGAGCCCGCATCCTCTATTTGGGAACGTTCACCTGTCATCTGGCATTCCTTTTATAAGTGGACTTGACTGAGACTAGCTATGGTAAAGAATAGAAGAGAGACACATTTTTATATACAGTATATGGCTGTCCTACATTTAAAATCTTCTAATACAGTCCAAGGAGACAACCAGGAAACATTTGCAGATCACCTCTTTGTGCAACCAAAAATTCTTGTCACTCCCCTCTCTCGTGTATAACAAGTGTGACTTACACTGCCATAAGACAGCCTTAAGTCACACTTGCGGATGAGTGGTCCGTCCGACCACTGATCTGCTCATATGTGGGTGGTGACACCCAAACTGTACAATTCACATGCTTCCCCCTGCCCACCTTAGCGGGTGGAGGGGAAGCACAGGTCCTTCGATCCTAAGAGCCATGTAACCAAGTCCTGTACAATGGTTGTTTCGTTAGTTAAAACTAACGTAACATCTGGAGGGCGCATGCTTACTCTTTACTTTATCCATTGTTTAAGTGTTTATTTAACCCCAAACTAATACTTCTATTCTATAATAAATCCAAATAAATGAATAAAGAATGAAGTCGAATACCTAGGAATCATTGCAATTTGTTTGCGACAGTCATCTTTCTCTACTGTATTGTCAAACTGTCAGTCCAAATGGAAACAAAATAAGTTCCGAAAACTTGTACAGTGCATTAGCTCATACTGATTGGACAACAAAAAATAAACTCAGTACAATGCAACATAAAGGTCTTGGCAGTGCTTGCCCATTCCGTTATAAAAAGGCTCTATATGATTTTAAGTCATAGTTTCATCACAACGGAGAATGTAAAAAAAAACCTGTATTATGGGTCATAATTTGAACACAATTAATAAGAACTAAAGAGCTTTATTATGGGTCAATAGATTATGAGGATAATCCAGAGTTACAAGAAATAGGGGAGGTGATGTCCTTGTAGTTGAACTCAAATTGTCCCCGTCTAGCGTTGTTTCTCCTGACTCTGAATCAGCCCCTATATGTTCCATAATAAAAATCTTTATTCCTTCTTAGCTGTGTTTAAATTATTCCCCATAATAGGGCTCCATATAACCCAAAATAAAGATCTTTAATCCATCCCCCCTAATTGCTCTGAAATGATTTCCCACAATAGGACTGTATGCCCATAACCTGTAGTCTTATTGCCGGGCAGGAGATCATTTCCAGGATGGGGTAAGTTATACATTTTTCACTCTGTTCCCTTTGCTTTCAAATTGTCCCTAACAAATATTTTAAAATAAAATGAAATGTTGGACCAGCTGGACTTCTGTTTTCTTTTGTCTCTGTTCCCAAATTGTGATTTGTTTTGATTTATTAACTGATCATCAGGACAAATGTATTTAATATAAAAATGAAAACCTTATGAATTTCACCTTAGATCCATGGAAAGTATATAATTGGAGTCTATAAATCAAAGCAGTTCAAATTGTTCTCTCCAATTAAGGACAGTATCAGTTCTTTAGAAATGCCTGGAAACCTCCCTGAAAAGTCTATCCTTCATGTACATAATCAGCACTTCATGTTATGCTGATATGACTTCTGTTTCTGACTAAATTATCATTCAATAAAGTTGGCTGCTTTCCTCTCAGGATGCAGGTGTTTAGGTCATGGAGAGGAGGAAGCTGATACTGGTTCCTCCCAAGGTTTCTGATAATATACAGGACCAATCATATGTCTATGCAAGTCTTCAGTGTGGACAGGAAACATTTGTGATGATGAAGATGTTACCAGTAGGTTTAAATGTCACTCTTCCTGTTCGCCACTATTACGTCTGAACATCAAGTATAAGCTACTGTATTTCATTTTTCAGAAGAAATAACTTTAGTTTTTCTTAATATAATGTTTCCAAAACTTAACAAGGATGTTCAGTACATAATTAGTTTAGAAATATTGTTTTCCTGGAAACTACTGTGAATAAAATTGTGATTTTTTTTGGGGGGGGGATATCCTTATCAGCTAACACAATTTCCTCTTTAGATTATCATTTCCTATTATATGTGAGAAGATTTTATTTCCATTTCCATTATTGTATGGTAAACCATCTCTATTTCCACAGACAGGTAAATATAAGGGTAAACTTTTTATATTTTACTTATGGCTGTGCCATTCTGCTAACTGCATTGTTTAAATCTATATATCTTACATAAAACTAGTGCATTAACACTTTCAACAAAACTTTTTGGTCATAGAAAACAATAATAATAATTTCTTATCCTCCAATATATTTCATAATGCTTGGCTTACTATGTCACACAAGACATCACAAGGGAATAAACTTACATACGTTGCATCAGACAACCCTTATACATGCCCTGCTTGCAATAAAACCAATGACTGTTGCTGAAAAGGACTTAGAGGAACCTACAATTTATTAAACAATAACAGATACAAATATAATAAGATGGTGGCAAGAGGAGGGAGTGCAGCCCAAAAGAGTTATAAACCGACAGTTGTTGGAGTTTCTAAACTATCTCTACTTATTGGGACCTCATCTTCTGCCTTGAGGATTGACCAATACCAATACCTGTTGAACTGGGCCCTTCAAGCAATACCCCGTGCCAACCTTTAACTACACCTCAATCAGCACAAAGTTAAAGGGAAATACTCCTCCATACTCCTTACCACCACTGTGCCTCAAAATGCACCTGGCTTGCATCACAAACCTTAAAAGGAATGGCAAGCGGTGCTAATAAAGAAGCAACTTAATAATCTTAAGGCTGGGAGTGTAAATCCTAAAGGAGAAAGCGGAAGAATTTCTCTAACCACGCCCCTTGTCACTACTAATTGAAAACCTCTTGACACTCTAGTAAGTCAGCCATTTCTCTTTCCCAACCTTGTAGTTTAACTTCCTTCTAGTTTAAATTCTTTACATTTGGGTTGTCCCAGTTGAAAACTCTTCTCTTTTCTTCTGTTCTTGTGTTAAGTGTGTTGCAACATATATAATGGCTTCATACAGGCATGAGTAAGAACATATTTTAGTTATTCACTTCTTTATAGAATTTGAATAGTTATTGAAAAAAAGATACTTAGGACAAAGGGCCTGATCCAGACCTACGTCCGCCGTCGCTAGGACGGCGGGCGTAAGCGTAAGATCGTCTGAAAAGCCGATAGTTTAATGAGGGTGAAAGGGCGGGTTAGGCGGCCATACACTCCTGTGCGAGCGTATGGCCCTTTCCTTACGCCGGCTGAAGTTAGGGTAGCCCTCAGCCGGCGTAAGGAAGGGGCCATACGCCTGCACAGGGGGAGTGTCGGGGAAAGTGAACGCCGATACGCTGTGCTTTAGTAAGCACAGACATCGGCGTAGGTCTGGATCAGGCCCAAATATACTAAAATACTATTGTTACGATTTTCAAGATACATAAGAGATTATTTTTTATTATTTTAAATTAATAATAGTACATACTATATAATAAACCGGGGCATGAGAGAATAGTTGCTGTCTAGATATTTTTCTGCTACAAAGGCTGAATAAAATAGAGGTAAGGTCATACTGTATCTAATGCCAAGCATTCAGGGCTTGTATATTCAGATAAGTTTCAGTGTATGAGTTTGAGAAGGACTCCCTATTCTTAGTTTCAAAGTTTTGGTTAGGGAGCTATCTGCACTGTTGCAAGTTTAGTTTAAACATGAAACGTTCAACCGTTTGTTAACAAATGTCTTTAGCATATAGTATAGTTTTTTTTAATACATTTTCTTATTTAAGGTCAACATAGATGACCTCGTTATAAGTCTTTTTGTTTTTGTTTCCCAAGCTTGGTTCTCAGGGACCACCAACAGTCCATAATTTCTAGGTCTCCCCACACAATCAAAAGTGATATAAAGATTACCACCTGTGGAGTTTTTAGAATGTTTCAGTCAATGATGAACACACCTGGGGCCAGATTTACTAAGCTGCAGGTTTGGAAAAGTGGAGATGTTGCCCACAGCAACCAATCAGATTCTAGCTGACATTCTTTAGTATGTAATAGGATAGTGAGAGATAGAATCTGATTGTTTGCTATAGGCAACATCTCCACTTTTCCAAACCTGCAGCTTAGTAAATCTGGCCCCTGTGCTCTAGCAAGAAGACCTATAAAACCCCACAATAATGCATAGTTTATATAGATCATACAATTTTTTGTATATGTCAGTTTATAGCATCCTCCCACCCCATGTCTTCTCCAAATAAGTGGTGATCTTGCCTGCTCTGCTTTTATACTTACCTGATGAATTGATGACTCTTCATCTTGTGGCTCTATCTGACTCCTCATTGGCAGCTGGTCCTGAATGGTCAAACTGCTAGAGGAGGACACTTTGTCTGCTGGTGCTGATGTGGTGGAGAGATGCTCTGAGGATCTAAAATTAGATTTGACCTATCCCAACAGTGGAAACAGCACTGATAATAGTACCACTACTGAAATGTCATATTTTTTGATGACACCTACTGACAATGGGGTAGATCCAGAACTATGTTTTACGTTTACTTGCGTAGCGTATTTTTATGCGCGTGCCTTCTATACACTCCCCTTGGCACACCCCTTGAATGTACGTATTTTGTCAAGATACGCTTTTTAAACCCTACCTTAACTTTTGCCAACGTAACCGCAGTGATCCGCACACGTACGTATGGGCAACACGTATTTACGCAACTAAGCACGCCCATACTGTACACTTTAAATACAAACCCCCGCCTACTTAAGGTATTTCAGACGTATTTTGGACTCACGTAAAATTGGCACACCCACACGTAAGTATTTACGTGACACATACGTGAATGGCCTATATGTTCACAATTACGCTACGTTACTGAGCGTATTTTCTATGGTGCGCATGCGCAGTACTTACCAAAAGGCGATTTTACGCTCATGAGCGTTGTTCTGGATCTGGCCCAATGTGTGCTGGGAAACAGAGGGCAAGCTATCAAGACTCCATTTTTGCAATGACACTTAAGCTATGGCCTGTAAAATATGATGTGTTTAGCTTTGTCTAAATGACAATGTTAAAATAAAACTGTTCATTATTTTTGTGCTACATCCAAAAGCAGCCAGCATTTCTCTGCTTACAACTGTATTTCCTATTTTCACTTTTACTTTCAACCATGGGCCAGATTTAATAAGCTATGGGAAAGGAAAAGTGGAGATGTTGCTCATAGCAACCAATCAGATACTAGCTAACATTTTCTAGCATGTAATAAGAAAGTATGAGCTAGAATCTGATTGGTTGCTCTGGACAACATCTCCAGATTTCCTTTCCCACAGCTAAGTTAATTTGGTCCCATGAATTAGCCAGTGTGTTGTATGTGTGTTAGAAGCTCTCTAATCTATTACATATTTATACTCATTGCTATTTATTCATATGTAAAAGCCTTAGATGATATTATTAAGCAAGAGGACAATTTGTTGTGACATCAGAATGAGAATTTGAGAGGTCAGATTAAATAACTGTACACCACATTTAAGTGCTGAGTTAATGACATAGTACAGACAATTTTATAAGATTTGTGTACTGCTCCTTGGTGTTAATTTCCATTTACAGCCAACATGCTTATGATAGGCATGCATTTATGCTTGAGGTTAGCAAGGAGTTCATGCTTTAAAAACATTTAACCAATGCAAGCCACCTGTTAACAGCTAAGGACCCTGACAACGATCCAGGGATTTCAGGATGTTTCATCAAGGAAGCCAGTAAATACATGAGACGCTGAAGTGTCATGTAGCTCATTGCAATAGTTTTATAAGCTCATTGAATACACCTGTCTAAAGTAAACCAATATAAGGAAGGCAGGACTACGATAAACAAGTCATGCAACAGTAATGGTAAATAGATTTAAATGTAATATCATATAATATAATATAATATAACAGTTATAGGAACCATATAGAGTAATGCTTTCTTAACTTTAGTTTTACAACTCAGTTGACTAGATGTTGTGATTCTTCGTTATTCTCAAACTAGTGGTTATTATAAATAGACTATTGTACCTCCAGTATAAAAGAGTTCCAAAAACAAACATGAAGGTTGTAGTTATTACTTAATAATGCAATTTAAATTTGTAATAGTATCCCGGGCCAGAAACAGGGACAATGGGCCAAATTCAGAAATCGCCTGTCTGTACAGAGATTGAACTTCAGTGTCTGCATGGGGGCATTTAAATTGTACAGTAAGGGATTGGCTAAGCCTTTACATACAATACAAAATTCTGCAAGTAAGGGTTTCTGTGCGGGTTACTTAAGGTAGGTTTCCTCATAGCTGCCTTCAACACGGATGAGATCAGAGATGAGTGTGCTAATCTTCTCTGTGCGGGTTACTTAAGGTAGGTTTCCTCATAGCTGCCTTCCACACGGATGAGATCAGAGATGAGTGTGCTAATCTTCTCTGTGCGGATTATAGGATCCCAAAGTATGTACATTAGTAACAGCATCAAAACCCTGTCTTATCTATTTTACATTTATTCTGGATAGCTCAATATTTTAGCACTCAATAACCACAGTTTAGATAATATGAACACCAAGAAACTTAGTATCTTGGTCATTTAGATTATCACATTTCCACTATGACGTTAGTGAGCTACTTGCTCTATGTATCCTAGAAGAACAGTACGTAAGTATTAATACAGCTCATCTCTTAGTTTGCTAAAGCAATGGGGCTTCCATGTTGTTAAAGGAAAACAATTTGGATGACTCCACTGCTTCATGTTTTCCATCTCTGGAGCACATATGCTAATTAATCGAATTTTGACTTCTCCATAAACTGAAACTCATGTTATTATGGAGACTATTTTAATCTTACATGATAACAATACCAAAGTCAAACTGGGGCTTTACAAGCCCACTAGTGCAATGTAGTTGTGGAGGTCCAACACATAGAGACAAATTTGCAGATGTGTGATTATCATTGTTCATATGGAGCATGCTTTATTTGGGCTAAAAGAAATACATACTTCCTAAGATCTTAGGGCCTGATCCAGACTCCTGCAGCTTTCCGTGTGTGCGGGAGTCTGTAATTACGTGAGACAGAGGGGAGTGCACACCCCCTGTCACTCCCCTCTGTCGTGCGGGCTTTATGGTAGCTTACTCTGCCATAAGCCTGCATTAAGTCAGACGTGCGGATCAGCGGTCCGTACAACCACTGATCCGCTACAGTGTGGGAGCCCCCTCCCACACTGTACACTTACCAGGCCTCCCCCCACCCGCTTTAGCGGGCGGAAGGGAAGCACAGCCCATTTCCTTGGAAACGGGCTCGGACGGAACTTTGTTGATACGCTAGGGTTACTAGCATGCACCCTCCATATAAGTCAGGTGGCTTACGCACCTTGATTGCGTAAGTCACCGACGTTATTAATTGTGAATCCGGTCCATAGTGATAAGCCTTAAAGTGACTTAACTTTTCTATGCAGGTACCATTAACCTAAATGTTCTTTTTTGCATTTAATTATAGTCTTGGTTTTTGTTTTAGGAGTGCTGACTTTGGTGTGTCTCTCTGTCTCTCTCTCTCTCTTTGTGTTCCACACAGGACCTCCGTTGCTATTGGGATGTTTGAAACAAAAGCAGGGGAATTATATGTCAGTGATCTGGGCAAACCTAAGCCATGTACCCTGATTTGGCAGCACATTACATGACTTTTGGCTCCAGGTGCTAAACTTTTAACAGATGATTATTCTTCACAGAGGAAAGTAATATAGTGTGGTGCCAACACAGAGCTGATATCTTTATTCTTGTCTGGCATGTCCTGAACAGATGCCTCTGGGGGAGTTAAATAATAGAAAATAAACACACATGCTTTGCAACACCATTTATTTAAAAAAAAATGATGGACTAGTTTATTTTATACAGAATTAAAAGTAACCTGTGTAAAACTTGAACTTAAACATGCTGACACAGACTGATCTCACTCTTCACGTGCTATCTGTTTATGATCATTTCCTGCCTCTGAAAAGATAGATTATCAGGAGAAAGTAATTACTGCATAAAAGCATAAAACTACATATTTAATATAACGTTAAATAAACAATGATTGATAATTCTAAACAAATTTAAAGGTCAGATTGTAATAATTTATACACAATTGCCAATTTATATTGTTAATATGCATGTTTGAAATTACTGGGTTTTTTTCTGGCATGAAAGACACAATTAACAGTCATTATACCCTAAGGATAAAAGTTAGAAGTAATTGAGTCAACATTACATTAACATTGATCTATTCAGAAAATTCCACTTTACTACGTGAGAACATTTCAGGTAACAGACAGCTATTGTCTATAAATTTATTTACAGGAGAAGACATGGCGTGGGATTAAAGTTTTCTTTTTTGTAAGGTAGAAGAGAATGTAATATTATGGTTTGAAATAATAAATTATTTCATTTAATATATTGTTAAGGTTGTTGTGTACTCTCTAAACTGATAACTGCATGATATATATTAAACATATATTTTTATTATTATACCAGGAAAATATCTGCATGTATATTACAGAATCAAATACAAAATGCTTTTGCTAACCTATAAAGCTGCAAACAAAACTGCAACTCCATATATATACTTACTTGTCTAAAGATATATCCCAGTTCGTACTCTCAGATCATCAAAAGATTTACAACTCTCTTCTGCACTTCATAAATGCTCTGATTTATGGTTATAGGACTTCTCCCAGGCTGCACCCACTCTCTGGAATAACCTTCCTTTTTCATTAAGATCATCTTCTACGACTTCCGGTGGGCGGACCGTTGCCGATGGCCGCGTTTTTAATGAGCTCCTCCATCTAGACCTGCAAAATCCCTGGACAAGCTGTTTCTTTAGACACCTTCTGGGCCGAGGCTACTTGTAGCAAAAGTAAGATAGCGGCAGGCAAGTGAGGCACTATTCCCCTCCGGCTCCCTGCCTCCCAACTGCACCAGGAGTCACTGCCCTTGTACAAAAGGGTGCGAACAGCCGCCATTGCCGACAATGCATCCCACCCCACCTTCCCACTGAGATCTTGCAGTCCTCTGACGCACTTGTCAAGGTGGGCTGTTGGCTCCTTGTAGAAACTTGCGGCTGACGGCTGGGACCGGGCTGTATCGCAGACCACGTGGAGAACTGAGCAAACGCCAGGAGGCGTACGTCGTGGCTGCCCGCAAACCACTTCCACACCAGAGGGACAACATAAGAGAGGAAGCCTGTTGACTTCTGGGCTCTCCTTTCTGTCGGCACCAAAGGTGAAAAGCCCCATCTCTGCTAGATTGAGGCAACAGCACTGTCTCACATCCATATATATACAGCAAAGGGAAAAGCGGGGATTAGAGACCATTTTTCTGGGCCACACACCTGTCTATTCACCACCCCTTCCCCACACTTCCTCCATAAGTCCTCTTACTATTAACCTTCTCCCTCCTGCCAATACTGGATAAGGGGAAGATACAGATACTGGGATACTGTGAATGTAACTGCATCCTATGACCCCATCACTAAGGTTTGCCTGTGGTGTATAGTTTTCCTGCCTCAATAACTGCACTTCACCATTAATTGCCCTACCCCAAGTAAACCTTGAGCTCCCAATTGGAACGTGAACTTCTAAACCTTATTAAACTACAACTTCTCTATATTTCTCAGCGTGTCTAAAGTGACAGCAACGACATAGCCTACATGTTATAATCCATATATCTAAACTGCGTACTTCCCCTCGAAGTTTTTACACGCAGTTCCTCATCCATCCTTTGGGATAGGACATCTGCTGAATTCCCCCAGTGTGTCTGAATAGACAGCAACTGCATACCCAACCTTTTACTGTCCATATAATCACTCTATATACACCCTAATCGGAGGTACATAATTGCCTTTCTACCAACCCTCCGGGTTTAAATGCTGTTGGACCCACCTCAGCGTGCCTGAACAGGCAGCAATGCAACCATATACATCCAAAGACCCTTCTCAGCGTGCCTGAATAGGCAGCACCACAACCCTATACATCCAAAGACCCTCCTCAGCGTGCCTAAACAGACAGCACCGCAACACCTAACCCTTTACATCCAAGGACACATAACCTTTTATACCCAAACCTTACATCCTAGGTTTCTCGTTGACCTCTTACCTTGGGACCCACAAACTTTTCAAAGGGATCCCACTCCAATCCATTGCAGAGTGAAGTTTTCTATCTACGTTGATCTCGTCATTGTTACGTAATGTATTTGAATACTCTGATTACATAATTCTCTGTTTAGTTACACCTTTTTGATAGCTATGTGATTCATATTTTGTTCAACAATTCGGTGACCTGCTATACCTGCAATAAATGGGAGTTATTAATTAACCCTCAGCCCCCTTGCCTCTGATACTTGCTTCCATACATAGAGCTTACACCCACATTTAACACATAGACTGTTTACAAAACTCCCTTCAGGCCTCTTGCTACCTCATATTGAGCTCTCCTGCTAAGGGCATGACAAGTTACCTTGGTAACTCTGTGGAAATCACAATGGGAAAACTCCATCATACCCAATCTGGCACCTCTGCCTCTAGGGCAAATCCTCCATCTCCCAAATCCCCAGTGCAATTCTCTAGTTCCCAAGCAGATACCACTAGCTCACACCCTTCATTGGCAGACACTGCCAAAGAACTGTTCCTCCACTTAATTCCTCTAATGGAACAAAAATTATTACCGGCCTTTGACAAATGATTTGACGCTTTACAATCAAGTATCAATGGCGGCATTGCAACAATGGAGTCCAATACTAAACGCACAGGATCCTTAGAGCAAAGAGTAGGCAAAGAGTAGACAATATTGATGATTCACAAATTTCAATGCAAAACACTGCCCTAACCCAATCTTAGAGGCTTAGAGAACTAGATGACTTAGACAACAGAAATCAGAGGAATAACCACTGTTTTATAGGTATCTCAGAGGATATTAAAAGCACTGCCCTTGTCACATACTTATGAAAAGACCTTATTGAGGCTCTCGGGCTCCCGGCCTCCATGCAGGAGATAGTAATTGAAAGAGCCCACAGCCTAGGCCCAGAACGTTCTAACACAGGGGAGAGGCCAAGGGCGGTGATAGACAGGTTTTTCAATTAAAGGGATAAGGAGACTATACTGACAGCTTACCGTAATCTCTACACTCTAAGGATACGGGACACAAGAATCCTGATATTTCAGGATTTCTCCTTGCAAGTCTCCCAGAAAAGAAGAGCTTTTGCCCCCATATGCACAGCTCTCCACGAACATCATTTTAAATTCACCTTAGCCTTCAAATAACCCACAAGGGTCAAACTTACATATTTGATGACGCTACTAAAGCTAGGGACTTTGTGTCCCATTTCGATTTAGAAAATTATGGAATCACCCCATCTTCAGCTACGCATACTCCCCCAGGTCACCGTCCTAATTAACATAATTACATTTTTTTACATTTTTCTCACTCTATATCGTTGCTTTTTGGCTGGTTTCACTTACATTTTGTTTCTGCAATTTTGTTAACCATGTCCTACATAGAGGACAGTTGTTTTATTCAGGAGGTTAAAGTTAGAAAATGGCCATTTTGGAGCACATCTATCTGTCTGTTGTTGTTTTTCATTATATGATGTTATATTTTCCTGTTTTATCTACAGCTATCAACTCAATCCTGTGTCTGTCACTTTACCATGATATATAACTGCCTTTCACATCCTACCTCAATACTCAAATATGGCTGACAGCAACCCTCCCAACAAACATTCCCCTTCCCTCAGTTCTTTCTCCTCCGAGGTTATCACTGGTTTCCTGGAATGTGGGAGGATTGAATTCACCCATTAAAAGGTGTAGGGTGGTAACACACCTCAAAACCCTTTCTCCGGATATAATTTTTCTGCAAGAGACACACTGGTGCCAACCAGAAAATACCATAAAAGGATCTTGGTTAGGGGACTGTGTTACAGCAAACTATTATAACAAAATGAGAGGTGTGGCTATCATATTTAACAAATACCTGCTGCGAGAAGTTAGTATCGGGTTTGAGAGATATACCCTGCTTAATCTTTATGCTCCCAATTCCCCATCCAGAGATTTCTTCATTGATATTTTCAGCCAACTACTGCAATCTGATATATCTAATCTTGTTGTAGCAGGAGATTTTAATGTGGTAGACAATCCTGCCATAGACAGAACCCCACACACTCCATCTCAGCATACTAATCCACAAAATAACATCCAACACCTAAAAACTACTCACCAAATATCTGATCCATGGCGTGTATGCAACCCAACAGACCACTCCTTTACCTTTCACTCAGCTACCCATAGATCTTTCTCTAGAATAAATTTTATTCTATTGAGTGATCATCTTTTTCCTAGGCTACTTACTGCTAACATGCACAATATAGTCATTTTGGACCACGCCCCAATTTCCCTAGCCATCCTGCCAAACCACATGACACCCAGAGAAAGAATATGGTGATTCACTTCCCATCTTTACACCTCTGAGAATTTCAAACAAACTCTAAACGCTAGATGGAGGGAGTATGAGTATGACAACAGTCAACACAAAGACAACCCAATACTATTCTGGGAAGCGGCCAAGGCTTTCCTTAGAGCACACATTATCTTCTATCAGAGACAAAAGAAAAAGGAATTCAATTCAAAATATATTAAGTTATATGCAGAGGTTACACTGGCCTTTAACGCTTATTCACGCAACCCCACTGATTCCATACACTCCCATTACAGATCAGCAAGACAACTCCTGGAAAGCCTACTACTATCTCAGGCTCAAACCAATCTTGACTATACTAAAAGCAAATTCTTCAGATGGGGGAATAAATCAGGGCGACTTTTAACCAATAAAAAACAAGTCATCCTCTCCATCTTAAACCATTCAACCAAACAACTGAGCACGTCTATAAAAGACATACAAACAGAATTTTACAAATACTTCTCCACTCTGTATACGGCCACCCCAAACTTCCCAGAAAGAAGGGCTGAAATTCTAAGTAAGTTGAATTTACCCAAACTCTCCGCTACACAAAGGGAAATATTAAATTCTGAAATTACAGAGTTGGAAGTTAGTAAAGCCATATCTACTCTCCATAACAATAAATCCCCAGGCCCCGACGGATACACGGCTGAATTTTTTTTAATTCTTCGTCCACATCTGGCCCCCATCCTGACCTCTCTTTTTAATTCACTACACTCAGACCACCCATACTATCCCTCATTTAACCAAGCCCATACAATCCTCTTACTCAAACCTAACAAACTTGCAAACTTGGTAACATCCTACTGCCCTATCACTCGCATAAACCAGGATTTTAAACTACCGGCTAAAATCATTGCAAAATCGACTACAAGCTATCCTTCCATCCCTCCTGACCACACACCAGTTGCGGTTTGTCCATGGCAGGCACTCTGTCAAAGCGGTCTGAACTGCATTGCCTGCAATAATTGGCTCAAACTCTAACCATATGTCTAGGTCCCCAGAGATGCTTTTCAGCTTAGACACTGAGAAAGCATTTGACCAGGTGTCATGGGCACATATGCAGGATATATTTGCATATAGGGACTTCGGTAAAAAATTTGCATGTTTTATTGAATTAATTTATACCAATCCTAGCAAAAATTTGTTAATCAATGGAGGTAGAATTGACCCGGTGGTAATGACCAGGGGAACAAGGCAGGGGTGTCCTGTCTCCCTATTACTATTTAATCTGGCGTTAGATCAGCTATTGCGTCTATTGCAATCCGCATCTGGATTTAAGGGCATTCGCATTGCCAACCAAATGATAAAAATCCCTGCTTTTGCCAATGACCTCCTGCTCTACATTTCTGACCCCATAAACTCTCTCCCAATCAATCTTATTACAGAATTCGGACAAATCTAATCTAAATCTGTGGCCTTATGGCTGGGACCATCACACAAACCTTAATGGGCAAGCCAATTTAAGATAGAGTGGGTCAAACAATCCTTGACCTATCTTGGCCTGCTAAAATTTATTACACTTTATACACCGTTAACATACAGAACTTAATCAAAGACACATGTGCTAATATGACCAAATGGCAAAATGTACCCCTTTCCTATTCAGGCCATGCCAATGTGATCAAAATGATTATATTTCCAAAACTCTTGTACCCCCTACAAATGCTGCCCATAGTGCTATCTCCGGGGGGTGAACATCTGCTTAATAATCTTCGGCATTTTATTTGGAGAGGCAAAAACTCATCAAGCTCCAACAGCATCACACTAATGGTGGCATTCATTTCCCAAATGTAAAATTCTATAGTCATGCTAGTAACATTAGTGATTGGATTCACAAAACAGAATGCTATGCCAACACCTCGCTAGAGCGGATGTTCATGCCTGACTTTTCCCTCACATCTTTTCTGTACCGTGGTCGATTGAGTCTCTCACAAGATATCCAGGATAACCCATTGTTGATGTCAGTGTGGTCAACCTGCAAACTCATCTGAAAGCGCAAAGGTCTTAATAGTCAATATTCTTTATTCTTACCCCTTTTACGTAACCCAGCGTTTCAAAACGGAGAAGCCGTTCTGAAACGCTGGACAAGCGACTAATCTGCATAAGGGACTTAACTTTCCCACATATACAGTCAGTGAGAACAGTCTCCCAAATATAAGAATCCTATGAAATTCCATCCACACACTTTTTGGCAATCCATCAGGCCCTACACTATGCTCAGACCGTCACATGCCAACCAAATTTGGAAGATTGGCGCAACGATTTAGACAGGACATTAGCTAACCCACCCTATGAAAAGGGTACAATATCTCTCCATTACCATCTTATTGAAGATAAGCTGGACCATACTAAGATCCACACTGGTCTTTCATGTTGGCTAAATATCTTCCTACATCTTACCTTAAAACAGGTCCTTAACACAATGGAATATTCACACACAGTGTTAAAGGCAAACACATATAGGGATATGGTGTTAAATATCTTCCATAGAGGATATCTCTCCCCTGACAGAAGATATGAAATGGGTCTCTCAGATACTAGAGGATGTGTAAAGTGTGGGGGGCAGGATGCCTCCTTGTTTCATTGTCTTTGGGACTGTCCTCAGATACGTAAATTCTGGAAGCAGATACACAATTTTTCTACCTCACGCTTAATAGATTCTCTCCTACTCACACCAGAATGGGCTGTGCTGGGATATTTAGATCCTGTCTTGAAACTCGCTAAACACATGAGGCTGGATCCAGACCTTGTTAAGTGCATAAACTTAGTTACTCAAGGGCTAAACCATGTTGATTGCAGGGGAGTCATATTTCATCCGTTGCAAACAGTATTAGAGTTGAGAGGTGATGTTTCCTATCCCAAGTCTAAATAACAGTGTATTAGTAAAGCTGGTCAGTATCTGTGTGCAGTAAGCAATTCAAAGATATATCCCTGCATGCAATGAATACAATTAACTTGACTCCCCCTGCAATTAACATGGTTTAGCCCTTGAGTAACTAAGTTTATGAACAAGGTCTGGATCCAGTCCATGGTTGTTATAATTTCAACAGTGGCGTGGATATGTATCCTCAAAAATTGGATTAAACCCAGGGCTCCCAACATTGAATTATTTAAAGAAAAACTATACTATTTGTTTCGTATGGAGATGCTTGATGCCACCTTAACAAAATAAAAATCTGTCAAAAATATCTTTATAGTTTGGGAAAGGTATATTACCACGCTCAATAATGTGATCCAAGTACAATTACATGCATGTTTTTACGCCACTGCCTGGTATGAGACTAGGACCTTACTGAATGACCCTCCCATCCCCACTGTAACCACACATGAAAGCTGAACCTCTGGTTTGCAGTGGGCAAAAAACAATTATGTTTACACTATTCTGAAGCTATTACTTTTACTTTTACTCTTACTTAATGTCTCCTACCCTCCATGTTACTGGTTGAGAGCCATTGCAATATCAATATATGCCAATACATTATATCCAGGGGCATAGGGAGGGCAGAGCAACTGGAGTTCGAGCTCCAGGCACCAAACAGACCAAGTGGCGCCGCAGGAGTCCAGCACCTGTCAGATCTCTGACAGTCTGCCGGCTCCAGGCGCACTGAATAAGAATCAGTGCATCTGGAGCCAGCAGACTGTCGGAGATCTAACAGCTGCCGGACTCCTGCGGCCAGATTACCCAGCTCCATGCGTGTGACGTCATGACGTCACACGCATGGGTAGCAGAGCCGCGGCGGAGTGCAGAAAGGATAAAGGGGAGGGGGAGGTTATGATGAGAATGGGGTGATGATGAATGGGGAAGGGGTGATGATGAGGGGATAGAGAAATGATAAAGGGGAGGGGGAGGTTATGATGAGAATGGGGTGATGATGAATGGGGAAGGGGTGATGATGAGGGGATAGAGAAATGATAAAGGGGAGGGGGAGGTTATGATGAGAATGGGGTGATGATGAATGGGGAAGGGGTGATGATGAGGGGATAGAGAAATGATAAAGGGGAGGGGGAGGTTATGATGAGAATGGGGTGATGATGAATGGGGAAGGGGTGATGATGAGGGGATAGAGAAATGATAAAGGGGAGGGGGAGGTTATGATGAGAATGGGGTGATGATGAATGGGGAAGGGGTGATGATGAGGGGATAGAGAAATGATAAAGGGGAGGGGGAGGTTATGATGAGAATGGGGTGATGATGAATGGGGAAGGGGTGATGATGAGGGGATAGAGAAATGATAAAGGGGAGGGGGAGGTTATGATGAGAATGGGGTGATGATGAATGGGGAAGGGGTGATGATGAGGGGATAGAGAAATGATAAAGGGGAGGGGGAGGTTATGATGAGAATGGGGTGATGATGAATGGGGAAGGGGTGATGATGAGGGGATAGAGAAATGATAAAGGGGAGGGGGAGGTTATGATGAGAATGGGGTGATGATGAATGGGGAAGGGGTGATGATGAGGGGATAGAGAAATGATAAAGGGGAGGGGGAGGTTATGATGAGAATGGGGTGATGATGAATGGGGAAGGGGTGATGATGAGGGGATAGAGAAATGATAAAGGGAAGGTAGGTGGAGGTGATGAGGAGAATAAAGAGATGATGATTGGGGTGGGGGTGAGATGGTGCAGAGAATGGAGGGGGTGTTTTTTAGTTATTTTTATTATAGATATATTTTATTTTGCTCTTTGGAAACCCCCGTCTAGATCAGCTGCCCCTGTGTTCCAGGTGAAATAACAGAGTACTGTGGGTGAACCAATCATTTCTTTGCAGCCTATCACTGAGAGAGGGACGGTAAGTTAAATTTCTTATTTTGGTACATAGATTGTGCTATGTAGATTGTGTTGTATTAAAAAGTGGCTGGGTCCTGCCATCAATAATTTATCATCTGTAGGCAGTTGCCAGAGAGGGAGGTAAGTATGTAAGTCAATTTCAACTATAGCACCTCACTTTCTTTAGGTATTGTATTTATGATTAATACAATAGACTGGTCTCTCGCCAATTTCCTCTTTTTCTCCCTTCAAATGCAACCCCCCCCATGTTGGCCACGCCCCAAATACAGTACTGGGGCGCTGCAATATACCCGTGCTCCGGGCACCATGGCAGCTAGCTACACCTCTGATTATATCCCACACAGGATTGCTATTATATTGCTGTTATATTTTATTATATTTTGTTGTTATGTTTTGAAAATCTGTACAATGTATAATCCTACTGGATCCGGATGAACTGTCAAACTGTAACATACAGATTGTTCTCATATACACTCTATTAAATTTGTGCTTCAATAAAAAAAAAAAAAAGATTATCTTCTACTCTCCAAACTTTCAAGCACTGTCTTAAAACGCACCTCTTTAGACAAGCTTATCAGATTTTTCAACCTTCTTAAGCTTTATTTGCCATATTAACAACCACTTTGCTTTTTCTTTTGCCCTTCTATTACATTATTAACACAAACCTGCACACTCTCTCTTTCTATTCTAAATCCCTCATCTCTGTTATTCTCTGTATTGCAAACGAAGTTCTGGATCTACCCCTGTATCTGTAAAAAGTCTTTTCAATACAGAAATTGCAGATTACATGGAATTTCATTCTCAGACATTGGCTGACATGAACACAAGAGCATCAGAGGATAAGAAAATAACAGTATATACAGACAGGAAAACAGCAAGACAAATCAGTAACAAGCAAAAACAGCGGTAATTAAGTTTTCAGTTATCAGTTGAAATAAAAATGAATGCAAATCATTCCTATGATGTTAGTAGTTCAAAGTGAATTATAACCTGCTTTCTGAAAAATGTTATTTTAGCTAACAAAATGTGTGTTTTCAGTCAGAAGTGATACAGATACAGATAAAATCTATGTTCGAAAGGTGGTACAGGACAGCTTACCACTTTACAGTACTATGCAGCTGGTTGCTGTATGCTTTCAGTGTTCATCACCTAACTGGGCAGACTGAATGGACTAAGTGGCTTTAGAAAGTCAGAAGGTCTATAGCACTCAAAACTCTAAAAGGATACTTGTTATAAAGTTCCTGGAGTGGGAATTCCTAGTTATCCCACGAGTAGAAATGTGTAAAATTTCCAGGTAAAGGTTTTTTAAAAAGCAAAGGTACTTATATAAAAGAAAAATAGATATGGTGCAGCATCCAGGGGTATCGTTGATAAGCCCGCAAAGATAATAGGAATGCAACTCACCGATTGCTGGAGCTCCCAGGCTCCACTGATATGAGCATAAATAAATCCCAAGGTGGTCCACGGTGTTCAAGTAAAGTATTTCTTTCTTCAATCTAGTATTTAAAAGCATTAGTAGTATAGCAGATCAAAGTAGTCCTTGCAAATAGTGGAGCGGTGGTTACGGCTGGGAACAGATGATGCCGGCACAAGTTCCCGTGCTGTATCTTATACCTCACTTGGCAAGTTCTTTAGAGTGGTCTCCATGTTCAATAGCCTTTTTAAAGGCTTTACTATTTCTTGCCATGATGAATGAATTTCAGCATGGTGCCTGTGCCTATGTAACGATTTTTAACACTGAAAGCTTGTTGTCAACATTACAACCAACAACCAACATTATGGTATTGTCTGAATTATTGTAAATTTTGATGGCATTGTGGACTGTATTCACACTCAAGAATGATTTAGGTTCTTAATAATATGCAAAAACTAGCAAGGCGACTCCCCTGACACGTCCCCGCCCCTCCCCCCCCCACCCATTTTCAGTCTCTTAACCAACTTAAGAATGCTATAGGGCTACCTTATCTTTAGGTTTGTAACCTTTATTACTAACCGTGCCCAGATGTCTCCATTTAAATTACTCCCTCCAACCAAATTTTTTTTTTTGTTCTTAGGTTTCCCTGATACGCCCCTTCATTCTCAAGTCATTACGAATCTTGAGGAAATAGGTTTGTAAGGGTGATTCAGAGCCATCCCGTTCTTAAATCCTACGTAGATTACTTAAGTTACTATGCCTGTGCAGTATATCCCTTCTGAAATATAAGCACCTAAAGAGACATATTTTCTTGGGTCTGGGTCTGTGGGAGTCATATCATGACAATAGTGAGACATTTTTTTTATGCAAAATGAAATAGTTTCTGATTATTATTCGGCACGGAAATCCATTAGGCACGGACTTCAAATCCATGCTTAGTGAGATAAGTACGGAGGGGTGTGGCAGTCCAGGGTACTCATAATTAAAATAAAGAAGACAGTGAAAAAAAAGGGAAATAAATTTATGGATGAATTTATTAAACAACCAAGAAGTTAAAGCATAATTTATTAGATCCACATAAAATTAAAATGATTAACATTAGCTGTGTCCCTATATACAGAACACAAACAGCACTGCAGAGTAAACCAAGGGATTACCACTTATATGAAGTGTGGAGTCAGTTCATTCATTCAAAGCATGCACGGTGTGAAGAGTTCCAATGCGGTAAGGGTCCCGATACGGAGTAAAGCTCCAGATGGTAAATAGGAGGTAATCTAGCTGTGTACAGGCTCAGTACAGCTCAACAATAACCTCCTGTTGGTATATTCATAGGGAACATGATCTTTTGTCCAGTATTAATAGCAGCAATGAGTGTTTATCGAGAAGGGATTTAAAGTGCCTTGGTGCATCAATAGATAGATATATTAATATACCATATTCACACTTAAGACTTAACTGAGCCTGTACATAGCTAGATTACCTAGTATTGGGACCCTTACCGCATTGGAACTATTAACACTGCGCCTGCCTTGGATGAATGAACTGACTCCACACTTCCTATCTGTGGTTCTTCAAGGACAAGGGCCCAGATCCTGACTTAAGTACTGTAGGGACTTACGTAAGTCATTTGCGTAAGTCCCCTGCGCCAGATGATCCGTGTGCATACTTACTGACGTAAGGATAAAGTCTTACATACAGTTTCAAACACGCACATTCGTTTTTCATCTCACTTGACCTGCTGTAGCTATTCATGCATGCAACCATTCCCATATCTTGCATGGACTTACGATAGCAGGACCATACCTTAACCTTTCCAGTCTGTTTACACTTAAAATGGCGATGGATTGGAAGTGTGAATCTCTCAGCCGTCTGATTTATCTGTACTGTAATCTTTTTACTAAACCCTTTCTACTGGTGAGAACAATCTATCCCCCTGTTGGATCAGAAGTGATAAAAGACAGAGATCAGAATCAACCAGAATGCATTCAGAGCAGAACATCCAAATGCGTGAGCATGAGCAGTTTGCATCCAACTGCAAGATAAGAAGGCAGATCAAAACCCCATATACAACAAATGCCCCCCACATGTTCTTTACAGGATACATTTCCAGATGTCTGTCTACTAATTAATAAGTGATAAACACTAATATCAGTTAATAGGCACACAAAACGGAAGTTGATCAGATCAATTTATAGGTTAATGCAAACAGAAAGAAAATGCCCCAGCAACAATGCCATTAACCAGTAACAGACTATACTGTTCTATCTGTAAAATAAAATGCAGAAACATCAATTAACAGGCATTACTAACCTATTACCTTTCACTACATCATACGATCCATTTTCAGATGAAGGAAGAAAATCAGGTGGCACTAATCTGTAGTCTCTACTCTTGTCTCATCTGCACCCAATGCCTTCTATATTCAATGCCTCATTCAGTACAGCTTAATTTGTGGATATAGGAGTATGAAGAAAGTTGCCACTTATAAAAGAGCTGGTGAATAAAACAAACTAACCTAGATTGGATAGGGATTGCCACATAAATTTTGTTGTGAATGAATTTTCTGATAGATCCATGCAGACGTATAGATTATTAATCCTTTTTCTAATATTGCTACTAATTTTTGTAAAAAGGGAAGACTGTTCAATTTCTTTGTTGTACTAGAGGTCTTTGCTAGTTTAAAAATAAATGAATTGATAAAAATGAAGGAAGGAATTCTTCCCTGGCTCTTTCAACATACAATTTAACTAATACATTTATATACTTTTGTAAGAGTAATATTACAAATAGTAACTGTATGGACAATGTTCGCAACACATCATTGACTTGACATTCTGAGCTGACATGCACGGGTATATATATTTGATATGTAGGTCATGCAGTTCAGTAAAGAGGATCCACACACTTATAACAGTTATGTCCTATTCCCTTTTCCTACCAATTAGTTTGAAAGATAAAGTTATGTATATGTCATAAAGCTGGTTAGATTTATAATTCTTTAAAAGGAATGTACTTAAGCAAAAAGGAAGGACAAGTAAAGTTCAATTCTAATTTGGCCTAATATATCTTTCCTTCTTTCTTTCTTTCTTTCTTTCTTTCTTTCTTTCTTTCTTTCTTTCTTTCTTTCTTTCTTTCTTTCTTCTGGAAAAACAAGCAATGTACAACTAATAATTTCCACAAAAGAGTTTTAAGCTGTAATGGTAGTAGCTATTGTGATTCAAAGTCTGGGTGATTATGAGCAGGAAATCAGAAGACAATTGAGTGATGCTTCAACTTATGTGAGATTGACGAGTAATCCCACCACAGAGTTCAAGAGAATTTTAGACAACATGTTGGATCAGGCTATTACCTCCAAGGACATTCCTGGACAGGTGGCACTTTCTCTGAAATCAAGATTTTCGAAATCTCCTGTTATTTATACTTTACCAAAGCTGCATAAGGACCCCAAAACCCCCCGGGAAGACCTATTATCTCCAACCAGGGGCTCATTAACAAACCCAATATCAGCATTCCTGGATACATTTTTGCAGCCTTGCATACAGGCTTTGCCAACATTCTTAAAACATTCGGGGGACCTATTATGCAAATTAAGAGACATTTAGTTGGATGTCAAGCTCCCTTTGATGTGTACTGTGGATGTCGTGTCATTATACACGAGCATTCTGCATACCCCTGGCGTTGAAGCAGTTAGGAATTTGATCTTAAATAATCTGCTTTATAATGGACCAGATATGGACCTGTTTACTAAATTTCTGGACTACTTCTATACTGGCACAGGCAAGACTCAAAGCCCTACAGATCCTAAGGGAACAACTGCTAATCCAAGGAAAACCAAGGGAAACTAAGAAAGTATTGCTAGTACTGTGGCCCATCATTGAAAGTGACAGATCACTATCGGCCCTGAACTCCTTAAGGATTATGCCCTGCTATGAGAGGGGTCGCAACTTAAAAGACATTTTAATGAAAACGGACATCTCAAAGTTGAAGACTTTGCCAACTACCTTTCTTTCAAAGAATACAGGTTGCTACAGATGCCCAAATTGTATCAAACCCCCTAAGAGCAGCTCTGAAATCAGGACTCAATAAACACGTGACAGGCAAGCAGAAAAAGAAAGAATGTGCTTGTGATTAATGAAGGAGGTGTCACACAGCATTCCCTACGTGTAGGTCAGGAGTCTTAAAGACCGCATATATGCAATCCACGTAACGAAACGATACATAGATTACGTAAAATAGTTACTAAACATGCGTAGTAGCAGTATCGGTATAATTAAGAACGTATGTGCAATACGTCCGGGGCTGGGAATCTAGCCCTATAACTGCATCATATTTATCAGAGAGGAAACCAACTTCGACACATTCTATGGTTTTTTATTTATTATTTTAAACAAACCCCCTGACATATTTTTTTACCTCTCATTATGACTGGTATTAATTCGTTATAATCTTTGAAATCAAACTCTGGAGGCAATTTCGTTCAGTTTATTTTCAATAGATACTTTGGAATTAGTAGACATTTGTTTATCAAGAAGTACAACCACCTTAGTGATAGGAAGAATCTGTCAAGACTGTAAGTATAAGCGCTAGGTAAGGTTGTTCCAACGTTTGCATATTGCACTCACAAAGATACCAAGACAATTGGCCTGATCCAGAGCTGCAATTAAACCTGTTTTTAGATGCAAGGGGAGGCAAATGTAAATTGTGAAAGCAGAATTAGAGTTGATGGGTGAAATTTCTTAGCTCAACTCTAATTTAGAAATTAAACATAAAGCTATGCAGTATGTGAGTTCTATGTTCTAAAGTATTTTTCCTGTATGCAAATAATTCAAATTAATGAGTGCCCCCTTGAATAGCAAAATGGTTTATTCAAGCTGTACACGTGCACCTGTTTTTCCCTTACCCCCAAACTCTGGCTCAGCCAAAACAGGTAAAAGTGTAGCCCTGAGCCAAACCATGTTTAATGTCAAGGGAAGGCAAATTTAAACTGTGAAATCAAAATTTAGAGTTTAGAGTTAAAGGGGCTAATGAGTTTGGGAGTAAGGGCAATGTAAGGTTACAGAAATTTTACAAACTATGAAACTCTTTTGACACTAACACTAAAATGAACTGGAAACAAGTGCAGAAAGCAGTGAGGGCCACCATTGCAAGAAGTGTAATTAAATCCAGTCTGTTATTGCCACTTGTGTGCATTTGTATAAAAATTTGTACAAAATACCCTTTTTATCATATTAATAAAATCCATTTGATATCACATGTCTAATGAACCTAACACCTTATAAATATGACATTTATGATAAGGCATGATAAGCACCAATTAGATATGAAAACACTGACTGGCCCAAATTTCTGTGCTACAGCAGGAAACCATTCCAAGCTGTTCAGGGCTGATAGATTGCTCTATGCGTCAGAAAGCTATGCATGCAATACACTCTCCTATTCCCTTCTGTTTGTCATTACTAGAATTCCAAATATTGTAACTGATATGATTTTCAGAGGTATCCAGCACAGAGAGTGTTAACTTTGATCTTCTCAAAGGAGAGAGTTTCTGTTCACAGTTTCTTTCAATATGAGTCTTGTGTTCCCATAGCATTAAATCACACAGTGACAATGAGGCTTTCCTAGTTCTCCCATGCTAAAAGATGCATAGAAGACAGTTGGGTAAAATGTAAGTACGTCAGCAATGCAGCGACTCTCTACACTATGGTGCTGACAGGGATAGAGCAGTTCTTTTTATTGTTGTTAAACTGATCAGATATTAAAACAAACTGATCTGATCTATTGCTTTCATCAGCTCATCTGTGTTATTGTTCCACATGGATCACCCTTGTTCTGTTAGTTTATCTTCTCCTGGATGTCAGGTTTTATCTTTATTGTGCATTTGCTGTAGCCTCCTGGACTTTGAAAATTCTTCTGCTGGAGCTCCTGAATTATTTGCTTGTCTTCAACATCACCTGAATATTATTCATGTATTCCTGCCTAGTGCTAATTTAAGGATTATATCCAGGTACAGGGACGGGCATACACACAAACACACACACACACACACACACACACACACTGTGGACTGTCTTTACACTTAAGAGTGAGTTAGGTGTGAACAGATCCGCACCTAACTTACCCGTCCTGCCCATAACCCGCCCCCCCATTTTAGGGTACCTTATGGCACTTAAGAGTGACATAGGGCTACCTTATCTTATCGTGCGTAGTTTCCTTCTTAAGAAGGATACTATGCATGGTGAATGGCTCTCCCCGACTAATCTAAATCCACCCTCCCCTCCCTCTTCTAACTAAACACTCCTCGATGCGGCATTAGCACGCCTCCTTCTTCCTAAACTTTAAATACACGAACAGTACCTAAGTACGGTACCTAACTGGTACGGAGATTGCGTAACTGACTTACTACACATGCATAGTAGGTCATTTTGGGGGATTCCACACTTAAGAAGCCAGAGCTTCTTAAGTGTGAATCAGGTCCTGTGAGTTGTTTCAGCTTTAATAGAATCTGGATGGAAAGTGAAGACAAGCCTCATCTATCCAGCAGCCTCATTTTGGGTCTTTATGACCTCCAGCCTGTCCCGAGAGACACAAAAACTCTGTATGCTGTATTGTGCTATTTTAGTTTGTGTGGAACAAACGGTTAAACAATGCAAGAAAGCATGTACTAAGCAAAAGCTTAGAGTAGAGCGCACTAGGTAGAGAGCAGTCATTATATTGAACCTTAGAAAAAAGGCATATCTTACTTTATACAAACAAGGTTGTTAAAAACAAAAAACAAAATGAAATGATAGAAAAGACCAGTTTGATACAGAAAAGAATAGTTTTGCAGGAGGAGCGTTGGATTATATGGGTAGTGCAAAGACTAAATGAATAATAAATTGAATAATTGAAAGCGGTTTTAAGGGGGATAAAGCAAAAAGGAAGTGTTTGGTTGAGGTATGTAACGTAATAGTCAGAAAAGAAGCTGCCCGTATATAAGGGTCAAAACTAAGGCTGCAGATAAAAAGAATAGGGAAAAAAATAACAATAAATGTTATATAAGCATACTGGGTCGTATCTAGACTTCTGTGTGTTTTATGTATGCACAGAGGTCTGGAACAATGCATGGAAGAGGGTAGTGAACTCCCATCACTCCCCTTTGTCAACCATAGTTATGGACTCCTCAGTGTACATAGAGCAACCGTAAGTTATTGTGTTACTTGCAAGGGGACTTACACAAGCCCTTGAGTTATTAAGCCTGGATACGGCCCACTGTTTTTAAAAAAATATTACAAAGAATTAAATAATAACCCTTACATCTGATTTATTCAATCTGCAGGTGCTACAGCATTAAGTCTGTGATCTATGTAGATTCCAAGTGAATGAGTTTCTTCTCTGGATTGTCTTGTCTGTGAACTACTGGTGCATGAACGATGGCATTGTATTAAATTTAGGTGTAGGGTCATTGAATACTAGGCCCATTTTATTAGCATTCTGGCAAATTGTTCCTTTTCATACTATTTATGATAATCCATCAATCCTGGGCATGGACTGTGCAGTGGTATCATTCAGTATTATAGTTTTTTTTTTGTTTGGTTCCTTATTGCATTTATGAAACCATGGAAACTGGAAAAACATTAGCCTTTAAAAACTGATAACTGATATTTTAAAATGATTTAATTCATTTCTCTGTATTGTATCTTTATTTAACTACTACTATCTTTAAAACCTTTTAAATATAGTTGGAGACACCATGTCTCTTTATGGCAATGACCTTCTAGGACTTGAAGCTAGAATGATGGATAAATATAATGAGCAGTGGCGCACCAAGGGGGGGTTTCTGGCTTCCCAGAAACTCCCCAGATTGAAAATTGAAAAAAAATGTTAAAATGTGCAAAAAAGTAAAATTCCAAAAAGGGGGCATGGCTTCGCGGGTGACGTGAAAGGGGCATGGACTAGCGGCACACCCATCCACCTCTGATCTTTTATATGTGCCCAGTCACCATTTAAAGCCCCTTGTATCTGTGCCCAACCATTCACTTCTGGTTATTGTAAATGTACCTAGCCATTCACTTCTGCCCCTGGTATATGTGCTTACCCACCCTCTGCAGCCACTTGTATATGTGCCCAGCTATTCCCTTCCTTCTCTTGTATAATATTCCCAGATATCCACTTCCCCCTTGTATATGTGCCCAGCCATCCACTTCTGCCCCTTGTATATGTGCCCAGCCATCCACTTCTTCCCCTTGTATATGTGCATCCCATACCTGAGGATTTTCTGTTACTTTATTATAAGACATTACATCTAAACACTGCAGTACAATACATGACAAAACCAAACTTATACCAATTTAAACTGACTATGCATTTAAGATTTCTGTTCTAATGATTGCTGGCAAAATTACATTAAACATTGTTTTCTAAGATCTGCATTTAATAAATGCCCTAATGTCTGCATTAAATCATCTTTTACCGATATACTGTTTGCATTTTCCAAGGGAACCAGAGCTGCTTTAATTTGAGTGTGAATGAGTTTAGTATTTTCAATTTGTTCCCTGATGATAGATATTCAACATCACAAATCTAGCATACAATCAGGCTTTGTTCACCACATTTGTGTTATAGCAACAGTCAGGAGACAAGGAAGTAGCTCATAACTGAAGTTCAAGTGGAATGCCATATATTTTTAGGCAGTCAGAAGTAGACTGACTCTTCTGGTCAGGGGCGTTTTAAGAAGTAAAGGGGCCTTTGTGCAGTATTTGTACATGGTTTCCCCCCCCCATACATGAGACAGGACTGTCCCGATTACTGGACCTCAAAAGGGGCGGGTCTACCTGTGCTGAAAGCCCCGCCCCTTTGGGTAGAGTCCCACCGCAGGGGAAGGGGGGGCTCATTTGGCATCTGTTTCCTCTTTCCGGAAGCTCTTAAAGGGAAGAAATAGATGCCGAATGGCCCCCCTTCCCCTGCCAACCCTGGGTGCAAGATGAATGCCACAGGGCCCCCTGTTCTGAGGGGCCCATGTGCACTTCACACCCTGCACCCATTATAGATATGCCTATGCTTCTGGTGTTAAGCATTAACTGACAATAGCATTGATAAATAATGTATAGATTCACGTACGAGTCTAAGAAACAGGACAGCCGTTTCTTTATAAGAAAATCTAAATTGCTAACACTTTATCATTTCATTTCTGTAAGTTAGTTGTAGTAAATTACTCGGGACCGGATCCTGACTTCCTTGCGTTTACCGCATGCACAGAGCAGTCTGCACAGAAGAGGGATGTGAACTCCCCTGTCTCTCCCTGTCTTGTGCGGACTTTTATGTGATGTACTGTGTGCTGCCATCTGCCATCTAGCGTGCGGAATTCAGTTGTCATGCGGTGGTAAGAATTCAGTCCATGGTTCTAATTAAACTACACTGATCACTGAAATTTGACTTTATCTCATGTTTTTCACTGTATACTCAAACTAAGGTTTTCACATATCTGGAAGTTGACTTTGATTTGCAAGCTACAGGTTTCACATTAGGTTAGACAGATGTTAAATTTGCAACAAAATGGCTTATTAAGAAAGAAGTGATTTTAACATATGGAATCATATCTGGTTTCTACAGAGTTATAAAACACAAAGAACCATTGTTTCTCTGAGTGTCTGTAAACTGCAAAGCCCAAAAGACTTTCCAACATGCCAAAAATGTTCTGCCAATGACTATATATGTAAAGTGTGAGAGGATTCCTAAACAAGATATTTTATTCTGTTCTGTGTGATGACTTGACGGTGATGTTAGTCATGCAGAATAGACTACATTTAGAAAGGTGAACAAGAAAGAATGTAAAAGAATTGCTGATACTAATGATCTAATTATGAGCATTCTGGTCCGGATTCACAGTTACGTAGTTTTCGTTTTACGTACGTTGTTTTAAGAATTGAGCTATTACTAGCGTAATAGTAGCTGATTTGCAAGCTACAGGTTTCACATTAGGTTAGACAGATGTTAAATTTGCAACAAAATGGCTTATTAAATAAGAAGTGATTTTAACATATGGAATCATATCTGGTTTCTACAGAGTTATAAAACACAAAGAACCATTGTTTCTCTGAGTGTCTGTAAACTGCAAAGCCCAAAAGACTTTCCAGCATGCCAAAAATGTTCTGCCAATGACTATATATGTAAAGTGTGAGAGGATTCCTAAACAACATATTTTATTCTGGTCTGTGTGATGACTTGACGGTGATGTTAGTCATGCAGAATAGACTACATTTAAAAAGGTGAACAAGAAAGAATATCAAAGAATTGCTGATTCTAATGATCTAATTATGAGCATTCTGGTCCGGATTCACAGTTACGTAGTTTTCGTCTTACGTACGTTGTTTTAAGACGAGCTATTACTAGCGTAATAGTAGCTTATTTACGCTATCTACATACCATTTCTGTACGTAGATTGCTAAAAGTGACATACATTTCTATTTGTAAAATCATATCATATAATAATAATATATATATAGGGCCATTTGAGGTACAATTCAATCTAGAAGTATCCGTTTACTGCAGCTTGAAAACTAGCTGTAATAGTTAGGTCAGGTATTTAAAATACAACAAAATTAAAAGTTAAATGAAAGTTATCTTTTGCTTTAGATGAATGTTAACACTTTTTTTTACCAGTTATGTTGTATTTAACAAATGCTAGAAACACACTACACTAAAATTGTACTAGTACTAAAACATTCTCAACAATAATCAAATCATTCTGTCTGCCTGTAAGGATAGGCCCAGGGTGATAGGTTGATCAATTGGTTAGTCCTTGGCTATTGAAGCATTATGTCGAGAGCTAGAGACAATGTATAATGTGTGACCAACTTTTTCCACCTTTTCCAGATTGTAATAATGAGTGGAAAAGTTTAGCATACCAGAAGTTAAAGATTAGGGCAAGCAGCTGGCAGAGGGCAAACTGATGTGAAGGTCCACATTCAACCTTCCAGTGCCTAAACTTCATAACCACTTACAGCTGATGTAAATCAGATAAATATATGTGCTTCCTATAAAATATAGTTAGTTCAAAAGCAAGTGTGAGTGCACAATGAAATAATTGCATTGGTATTAAACTAAGCAAACAGAAACTGTAAATACTTATTTCATGTCATGGCTGCAAAGTTTTGTTTGTTTAAGAAACATCCTCACAATACAGTTCTTTGCTACTTTCTTTTTTCTGTTTGAACACTCCACCCTTATTTATTTTTATTAATAGATCTATTCCAATGACACCCACATCTACTGTACCTTTGTTTTTTTTGAGCCTCCGATGTCTTTCTGCTTTTGATACCTCCATGTCCCAGTGTCCGTGGCCTTCCTAGCCCCCTCATCAAAGTGGAATCCATCCTCATTGGTGCAGATCATCTCATCTTTCTTGCCAAGCACTCGGTACCTGCCTCACTTCTATTCCAGTTTCTACCTTGGATTTCTACCCCCTACACTCATACCTAATATGCCCTGTCCACTTCTCCTCCCTACTGCTGATGTATCATCACATACTGTACCTGGCTGATAACTTTACTCTATTTAAAAATTTTTAAATCTCATCCTTGCCTTGAAGGCTTCTTCTGTACTGTTCCCCATTATTAGAACTCTTGCCCTCTCTCTATCAATCTCTCCCCTTTCATTTCTTCATTAAAGCTTACTATCTCTCAACCTAACCAACACCTACCGCTTCACACTTCAGTCATTCATGTCTCAATGTCACCCATGTTGTCTTCCTTTGCTGTCAACATTGTAAGCTCCAATAAACAGAGACGACTGCCCTCACGTCTTTTTCAATACCCTGCCTTTTCCACCATTTTGTCCCCGTTTTCTCTCTTTGCAGTCCCTCTGAACATGCTTTCTGCTCCACCTACCAGGGCACAGGAACAGCTTGTAATGGATTACTAGATTTACTCCCAAATGATGTAGTCCATGTTTGAAGTGTTTTGCTCTGTTATTATGTATGCCCTCTATTTGACACAGCAGGCCTTAATGGTATTGACGTGCAGGGAATAATTGGGAAACAAAGGCAGAGTGACTGTTCACCTTTCATTTTCTGCACCTCTTTTAATCAAGATACTACAAAAATTGACACAGTTATGTATCTGAAGTGTAGATGCGGCACCCAAAGCAATCCTGTTTGTGCATAAATTGTGTCTGAATAACAACATACATGAAGCAAGCAAAACAGGAGACAATGACAACAAAAAAGATTATGCTAATTTTTATTGGAACGTTGAGTAGGTTACTATATCCAATATAATATCATTAACTAATATAATGCAATGTATTACCCTCTTTAGATATCTCAGCTTTATATTCATCCCACAAATTCAGTTATAGCATAAAGATAAAATTTAGGTTTATGCACCTGTAATATATCCTATGGCCACCAGGTGTCACTTCAGTGCAACACCTTGGAATGGTCTTCATAATGAACTGAAAATAATGACAAAACATAATCAGAGCTGGCTCTGGGTATAGGCCACAAAGGCAAATACAAAGGGTGCCTTAGCTGCAGGGGGCTACCAGTAGGTTTGAGATAAGTTTGGCTGCAAGTTAAAGTAAACCAGCTAAAATTTTGACAAAGGTGCCAAATTGGTCATGGCCGACTTTGGAGAGCAGACCTTAATTACTAATTAATTATCAGAGATAGAGCCATTAGAATAAATAAATAATTTAGAAAACCATATTCTGTCCCCAACATGAATCCATAGATTCATAGATTAACTATTCATAGACTCTTTACTTCAATTAATCTAAGGATTTTTTTAAAATTACATCAATTATTAATGATCATTGGATTACTTAATTAAGAAAGCCCTTTATGATTGAGTAGAGACTCAATGATGCGATATTAATTAATGTATGTGAATAAGAATTACACCATTATTCATAAAAGATGTCAAGTACATGGTACACAATAGAACGCTTTACTTAATTGTATTTCTCTTGTAAGCAACAGCTTTTACATATGTGTTCAGTATCGTAGGGCAGTGTGTTTTAAAACCTATTTTTTTTAAATCATTTTGGTTTTTTTTTTAAATGGATTTGTTTCTATTTAATTATGAATTATACAGTTAATGAATGTTTGTTTTAAAGAACAAGTTTGTTAAGCTTAATAAGCTCCCCATTGTTATAGAGTTTATGATCCATTTATTGTTGAGATCAGCAATTTATGTTATCCATAACACCAAATTGTAGTCTAACTATTTTTTCACAGAAAAAGGAAAACAAATGGAACATTCATATATCAGCACTGTTGCACAATGTCTTATTCAGCTATTTTCATTTAATTATGTGATGATACAATGGCAAAAGAAAATAATTATTCAAAACATATTGGCAAGTACCGTCCTTGAATATTTAAACATGTAGCTGCTGATGGAAGAATACCATAAAAATGGTGGAAACTTGGACTTTAAATCATTCTTATAAGGGTGGAGCATGTTTAAGTCTTCACAATTTATGTGCTATTTAAAAATGCTACATCTGCTTTGCATTGACAATTAAAATAATGGCATAAATCAGTAAGCAGTTGATGAAATTGAAGATTTGAATAATGATTTACAACACAGGCCAATGACTATATATAAACAATTTTTAGCACTTCTATTAATAAAGTTGAAGAAATCAGTAAACTCAGATTTGTATCCTTACATTTTTTTTTTTTAAATGCATGCATCTACTGCGAAAAGAAAAAGTTTTACAGAAAAATGTAAATATTTCTTTTAGCAAGTGTTAGCAGATTATACCTAAAATAGAAATTAGGTTTCTTTGTTTGGCATCTAGAGAAAAGCTTTATAAAAAAAAATATAATGTTAAAATTTCATAAACTGAAAGGTCAAAATTCAGGAATTCTTTACATGTACTCAGTTTTCAATAACTCTTTATTGCTCTAAGGAACATGAAAAAGTCAAAAGTAGAAATGTGCCATTGAAACTAGGTCTATAATATTATTATTTTAAACGTACACTTCCATTAGTGTGTGATAAACTTTCATAACAGGGAAATTTTACCTATAGCAAGCAGCCTTTTCCTTAGATAGAAGTTCTCAGTGGTACTTGGATACCCCTAAGACCTTAAATCATGTAGTGAAAGTTGTTCATAGCACCACAAAGTAAGGACATTCAGAGTCCCAGAGAACAGTATAAGGTGCAGTGGACCATGAGGTAGTTAAATATAACATACAGACAGAAATGGATTATCAGATAGGGATACACAAAACAGACAGGATGGCACACCACGCAGTATTAAATGGATGGTATGGAGCTAGGCGCCAATGTGCCCTAAAATATGCTGTCTGTATACTCCTCGGGGTTTCCCAAAAGACCCCAGTGTAGTAGAAATGAAAAGGGAGGTAGGAGTATGAATGGCGCTTCAAAGGGGTGAAGACAAAACAGTAGATCAAATGTTTAATCTGGTACCTTCATAAAAACAATCATATAACATAAGCATGTGGCAGTAACTACGTAGTACTGAAAGGTGAATCACAATAGGTTCACACAATAAGAAACAAGTGCATAGATGCAAAATACAATTAAATCTTAGTCCAATATACTTGGCAGTAATGTAACTGTAATAGCCCCAAACACAGTCCTAGAGACTGTATGTGGAAGGTGGTCCGGTAAAGGGTGGCATAAATGATACTGTAATGGCCCCAAAAACACAGTTCTAGAGGCTCAGCCTCAAATAGAAACCACTGTCCTGGAACGGAACATAAATAACGATACCTGGTTAGCCGCGAGGAGAGGGGACCTCGATCCTCCAGCGGCTCTCTCCTAAGGTCCTGGCAGTGCTGTGCTCAGCTCCTTGGCCGGGAGGTTGCTGTGCAGCTGTCTTCTTCCGTATCAAGTTGGCGTCCGGTGTCCACACGCCTGAGGCGGCTTCCGGGTAAGACGTTGCGTAGCTCCTTAGTCCCGTTGGCAGGAACACTGTAGGGGTCTGCGCTGTGTAGAACGGTACTGTTGGCTGTATAAGTGCAGAGATCTCTGTGGGTGCCTGTACCCTACGCATTTCACCCTAAGGTGGGCTTCTTCAGGGATGAGGGTGTTGTTCAAATAGCCGTAGGGCTTCTGCCTCCTAGTATTTTCTCTTTATAGGTGAAGCAGTGGGTGTGATTTGGTAAGGGACGGGATATCATAAGTTTAGCCTTCCCAGTATACAGGGCATGGTGTGTTGGTCCATATATCCGGTATGTCTTGGAGCATATTGCAAGACAATAGTACATTTGTATGCACAACAAAAGAAAGCAAAATGCTCTATTTGAGGCTGAGCCTCTAGAACTGTGTTTTTGGGGCCATTACAGTATCATTTATGCCACCCTTTACCGGACCACCTTCCACATACAGCCTCTAGGACTGTGTTTGGGGCTATTACAGTTACATTACTGCCAAGTATATCGGACTAAGATTTTATTGTATTTTGCATCTAAGCACTTGTTTCTTATTGTGTGAACCTATTGTGATTCTAACTACTATGTAGTTACTGCCACATGCTTATGTTATATGATTGTTTTTATGAAGGTATCAGATTAAAAATTTGATCTACTGGTTTGTCTTCACCCCTTTGAAGCGCCATTCATACTCCTACCTCTCCTTTACATTACACCACGCAGTATACCTGAAAACCCCAATTCTGTGCAATGGACATGATACACGAGACAGGCAAATGGTACACCACACAGTATACCTAATTTTCATTGTACTATGGTATGGGCATGGACAATAACATGGGGCCAAATTCAGACGCCTGTACATACTTACGCAAGCTTCTTGTGTAAATAAGCCTAATGGTAACATCTGCACATGTGTTATAATATTGATCTCCAACAGGAAGGCCCATCCTCATCACCTGCCCAAATTCCATAAGGTGGACACGGGGTAAAATATAAATTTTACAGTCTGGGCTGAGTTTAAAAGTGCAGTGCGGAACAGAGGTTGTACGGACTGCTAAGCTGCACAGGGCACTTAAGGAAGGCTTATGGCAGAGTAACTGCTGATAACTCTGCCCAAGAGAGGGGACAGACAGGGAAGTTCACTCCCCTCTTCTGTGCATATGGAAAATGCAAGGAGGTCTGAATCTGGCCCATAATTATAAATCATGGATAATATGGACACAGGGCTCAGGCTTCATGGTACACCATGGAGTGTTCCCGAATTCCACAATGCTGTGGAACTGACTACAAGAGCACAGATTCTAGGCACCCAAGGAAATGTGCTACAGGAGCTGAAATACAGGAGCAGGAACACAGGAACTGGAAGTCTGGTGCAGGAATACATCATGGAATAAGTAACTAATTTTGTGTTAGTTATACAACATAAAGAAAAACATATCTCTGCTGACACTATATGTCAGATTACAGAGAGCAGACAGATAAGGTGTTATTATTAGTCAGACATCATTGACACAAATACACAGCACTCATTCAGGGCAGCACAGATTGGGGAGTTTGGTTTATCCGCACAATTGTTTTACTTTATATGTTTTTTTTTATAACTATATAGATATATTTTTCCATACCATAGATGCTCCAAATTTTTTACTTTGTGCCATCCAATTTCCTTCCCCCCATTATTTTTATTTTTCTACATATGGCAGCTAGTTCCCCTTTGCTACATTACTTACCTGAGATTCACTCGGGTTTCTTTTCTCTACTCTGCTCTTTTCTTCTTTCCCCTGGGTAACACCTGGTGCCCAAATTCTGAATCCCAAACATTACAGGATCTTGAGCTACCTAGACTGAACTTAAAGGATGTATGTGAGCTAATAATGTACTAATAATTAATAGGATGAGAATGTTATTGTAACTTATGTTTGAATTTGAATTATCAATGCTATAATAATAATTAACAAAACATTGTGGGAAAATTGTTTAACTCATTTAAACTGTTTATTCTTCTATATTTTGTTTTAGTAAAACATGCTCTCCTCTGAACTGGTGATAGAAATATGGCAGATGTGTTTGTACTTACAAAACAAAACAAATAAAAAAAAATGTGTGTGTCTCTCTCTCTCTCTCAAAACGTATAATAATAATATAAACTGAGATTTAAAAATTGTTTTAAATTTATGGTTTTCAGCTTTAACAATGAATTTTGCTTCTTAAAAGTGTGATAATCTCAGCTAAATTAAAACTAGTATTGAAATGGATTTTCACTTTAAAAAGAATTATGCTAGGTATATAGACAGAACAAGTATAATACCTTTCATTTCCTGTCCAGTAAAATATTTCCAAAAGATTAAAAACATGGTCATAATTTAAGGGGGTAAGTCAAAATTGAATGTATTTCATCAAAGTAACTCAATAAAGTATTGTAATTACTTCAAATAAAAGCCCTCTTTTAGTTGTTTCAACTTAAATCAGGCTTAAACTTTAAAAACATTTACCAGCCTACTTCTATTTAAACAGAAAATTGCATATAAATTTCACGGATTAAATTTCATATTGATTTTTAGGCAAGTATTAAATTGTGGTACAAATTTAACAAAAATGATATAACCTGTATATTCTTAGTGCAGTAGTAGATCGGGGGTATACATGTGTTATCAAGGCACAACAAGGTCAGTAGATTTAGTGATCAAATTAAGGAGTAATACTTTACCTTATAGTCACATGTATTGCCATATACATAACACATATAGGACCTGATCCAGAGTTGAGATATATTTCTTCTTAAAAGAGTGCAGTAGAGTATTGGGCTCAAAAAGTGTTAAGTGCAAAGTGGCTAATCCACCTGTGTGCTGAACAATAGTCTAAATGGGTGTCCATTATATTTCAATTAGAAAGTGGGTGGTTTTCACAGCTCGGTTCACAGTGAATTAACCCTGTTTCCTAGTCACTTATCTTTCCTGGATTTTCTCTGTTTTCTGTAGTGATGACTTTGTCCCCAGATGTTCTCTGCAGTATGAAGCTGTGTTTACATGCAGTGATTGGGCAGATTGAGTCTCTCACCTGCTAGGCTACATGATGGCTTTGCATGTTGCCTAATAAGAGAGAGACAACATGCAGTCAGCTATTCATTGTAGTGAGGATCACCTACTAGATGACCGTGTATACTTATACATGTCAATCAGAAGCAGGACATCAAGGGTGGGTGCTTTGGTCACCTAACAGGAAATTTGTCCCTGCTTAGAACACGTGACTTTTTGGAGACTTTAAAGAGTGCCTCCCAGGTGAGTTAACTCTCAATTTAACACATGATTTATGACCCAATATAGATATTCTCACTGTTAGAGTTAGGACCATTATAGCAGAAAGGCCTTGATAATGACTGGTAGCTTATCATATATTTGCATGTATCATATATTATCATATATTCTCATTTGTGTGAAAAAAATGTTTCTGTGTTTTATGTTACAGATAAATGGTATAGTTAGTAACTGGTTAATGGTAGTGTTGCTGGTGCATTTTCTTTCTTTTGATATGAGCAACCCCCATTTTGTGATCACCTGACTTTACCAATCTCACCTAAGAGAACAATACCTAAATGAATTAAATATTTTAAGACCTCTTAAGAACTTAGGATGTAAATTTAATATCGCCTCCAAATATCCCTGACTCTGACTTTTAAACTTGTTCATAACTATCCAAGAGGTAACATTATAAAGTATATAGATAGTACCCAATGCAGGCACATATGATGACTGGGAGTACTGGGGGGAGATGGAGGCACATATCATGAGAGTACTGGGGGGGAGATGGAGGCAAATGATGGGAGTAAT
>WWET01000191.1:155665-184172 GCA_011038615.1 Limnodynastes dumerilii | reverse complement strand
TTGTATTCTTTGCATGCAGGGATATATCTTAGAATTGCTTACTGCACACAGATACTGACCAGTGTTACTATCACACTGTTATTTAGACTTGGGATAGGAAACATCACCTCTCAACACTAATACTGTTTGCAACTGATTAAATATGACTCCCCCTGCAATCAACATGGTTTAGCCCAGGAGTAACTAAGTTCATGCACTTAACAAGGTCTGGATCCAGCCCAATGACACATTCCAAATAGTAGTCATATTCAGAGATATGGTATCATATTATGAAGAAATACTAATGGATCACAATTTGAATATATGTGACCAAATGATATATATGTTACATGCAGAAACATCAAGTGTGGTGAGGGAGACCACAAGGCACAACAATCCTAACTACAACCTAATGGAGCTACAATACATATATTAGTAAGGAATGGTAGGAGAGGGGAAGAGGAATACACATCTAGACATAAGAATAGATGAATAATGTACGTGAATAGACTTAGATATATCTCAATGAATGGAACCAATGGTATCTCAGAGGCAATAAATAAGGTATATAATAATACAGAGGTATTTAGTTTGAGATATTGGTGTAATGCTAATAACCATAAATTAATGGATGGGATCATAGAGTAGAGGCCCTCATATGAAACCACCCACCCAAGAGATGGTATTGAAGTGGAAAGTGAAGGAAATATATATATATATATATATGTAAAAGGAAAGAAGGATGAATTCCTTCTCCTAAATTACTCCATTTAATTCCAAAGATTAATTTAGGCCTTCCGGTGACAATGTTCCTAGTTTGTATATCCAGTATATTTCTTGTATGAACAATGCTCTAAATCTATTTCCCTCCCGTTCTGATGCAGGAATAACCTCCAGGCCAATGAGTCCAAGTGTGGAAGGATTGCTATGATGGCATTTAGCAAAATGTCTCGGTATTCTGTGGTTTCTAAACCCTTTAAGTATGTTTCTTCTATGTCCGAGAAATTGGACTTTCAGAGGACGTGTGGGCCTACCCACATATCTGAGACCGTATCCACATGTCAGCAGGTAAATAACATATTCTGAACTACAGTTGATGTAATGTTTGATGTGAATATTTTCCTCGCCATTTTGGATGGTTTTGGTTTGATTTATTACATACTGACATGTGATGCAGAAGTTCCTGCCACACTTGTAAAAACCCAGTGTCCTGGAGGTTAGCCAGTTAGAAGTGGGGTTAGAATTTTTTGGTAAAAGTTTGAGATGACTAGGCGCCAAAAGTTGTTTTAGGTTTTGTCCTTTATATTATAGACTATTATAGGTTTATCAGGGAGAATGTTTCTCAAAGTTTCGTCTTGTTTGATAATAGGGAAATTTTTTTCAATGATCTATTTGATCTGATATGAACGGCTGTGGAATTTGGACATAAAGACTAATGAGTCATCTTTATATTTATTGAGATTTTGAGATTTAGTAGTTAAAAGAGAAGAACGGTCAAGGCTCATGACTTCATGCAAAGAACTAGCCAACAGGTGGGGAGGGGTAGCCCCTCTCTAAAAAAGCAGAGGTCATAGATTGAGCCTCCTGAAGAAAGGTATCTTTTGACAACAATTCCTATAGAGTCTCCTATATAGGCCTTTAGAAATATTTTTCTTCCAAGGTGCATAGTGAGCACTCCTATAGAGTAAGTAATTGTTGGAATCAACTTCCTTTTTGTAATTGGAAGTAATGATTTTTTCCCCATCTGTAGAGAGGGTCAAATCCAAAAAGTTTATGGTGTGTTTGTGATATGAAAAGGTAAAAGTGAGATTAAGGGTGTTTTGAATTAAGGTAAATAACAAAGGAAAGTGCAGAATCATAATCCCCATGCCAAATAATAAACAGGTCATCAATGTAGCGGCCGTAGAAGACCAGGGCCGCTCCAAAGTTGCTACCCCCGACCAACTCATCTTCAAGTTGGCCTACATATAGGTTTGAATAACTTTGTGTGAACCTGGTCCCCATGGCTGTGCCCATCACCTCTAGATAGAAAACACATTGAAAAAGAAAATAGTTGTGAGAAAGAATAAATGGAACCAAAGAAACTATAAATTCCTGATGTTGGCTTGTCAAGCTCGCATTCAGGGACAATGCACGACGTATACACTCTACCCCCAATGAATGGGGAATGTTGGTGTATAATGACTGAACATCCAGCGTGAGAAAAGCATATGATTCTCTCCACCGGATGTTCTCAAGTTGTAGCATAAGGTGTGTAGAGTCCCTGATGTGCGACCGGAGGGCCGACAGTATGGAGAATTGTGTAGTAGGATCATAAGTAAATCCTTGATCACTATAGTATTACCATCCATTAGATTTTTCAGAGCTGAGCGTTCTGCCGGTTTAATGTTGGAATTAAAGTTGAAATGAGATTTTTTACAAGTATTGGCAAATTCATTGAGAGTTAATTTGTAAAACAATTCAAGACATGGGCTCTTAATAAGTCTTGGAAAGAATTCTGATTTGTTCTTAAATAATGATCTTTTCCTAAAATCTGAATCATTACATGGTTCTTTTAGAATTGATAGTTCTTGAGAATTAGCTTCAGTGAAAAGAGATTCAAGATTGGCTAGAGCCTCCTTGTCCTCTAAGTCTAATGTAATTTCTTCTATATTGGAAGAAGATCTTTTGTTATTTAAATGGAAATATTTTTTGTGATATAAGGAACACATAAACCTGTTTAATTCTATAAAAAGCTCAAACGAGTTTGACCCAGCTGAAGATGAAAACTTCAGACCTTTATTTAGTAAACTAAGCTCATTCTGAGTGAGGATCCTAGATGAAAGGTTGTAAATCCCTTTTAGACTTGAAGGACTTTGGATTTTCTTCTCAAGTATGTGTTTTCCTCCTCTCCCCCCTCGGTCTAGACTTCTTCCTCTATTGTGTGGCGCCAATAGGGGTTGGTAAGGATTGGGATGGAATAAAGGAGTTCGATCCTTCCCCTGTATTCCTAAAAAACTTTGAGAGGGAAGTGTGGAATTTGATTTGGAAATAGCACCACTGAGGGCTTGCGTCATAGACGTAGGGGGAGGTAGAGGAAGAGAACAAACTTACCGAGTGGCAATCGTCACATTAAGAAATCTGATTCCTTTTTGTAGAAAGATATATAGACTCAGAAAGGTTCTCTAGATCTTGTTTCTCCTGGTTGTCCTGTATTTTAGCTGGTGGGGTGTATTACTGATAGTTAAATTAATTGTACTCTGTTGTAATCCTACTTTTGTTTTGATTTTGTTGATTGATTTTATTAGTATTGTGAAAAAATTTATTATTATTAGGATTCTTGTTTTGAGTGTGACTTTTTATAGTGGATGGAATATTATTAATGTTGTTGCTATCTTTCTCTTTGTAATTTCCTATATGAGTTTGGGGATTCTGGGTAATTCTTTTTCCAGAATTTTTTAATGCATTCCACCTTTATTCCTGTCTCTATTGTTATCCCTATTTTTCTTTTCTTTTTTGGCGAGGAAAATATTCACATCAAATATTCCATCAACTGTAATTCAGAATATGTTATTTACCTGCTTACATGTGGATGTGGTCTCAGATATACTGGATAAACAAACTAGGAACATTGTCACCGGAAGGCCTTGGAATGAATCCTTGGAATTAAATGGAGTCATTTAGGACAAGGAATTCATCCTTCTTTCCTTTTACATATATATTTCCTTCACTTTCCACTTTAATACCATCTCTTGGGTGGGTGGTTTCAAATAAGGGCCTCTACTCTATGATCCCACCCACTAATTTATGGTTACCAGCATTACACCAATATCTCAAACTAAATACTTATGTATTATTAGATATTTTATTTGTTGCCTCTGAGATACCATTGGTTCCATTCATTGAGATATATCTAAGTCCATTTACGAACATTTTCATCTATTCCATTTCATCTTTCATCTATTCTTATGTCTAGATGTGTAATCCTCTTCCCCTCCCCTACCATTCCTTACTAATAAATGTATTGTAGCTCCATTAGGTTGTAGTTAGGATTGTTGTGCCTTGTGGTCTCCCTCACCACACTTGATGTTTCTGCATGTAACATATATATCATTTGGTCACATATATTCAAATTGTGTATTAGTATTAGTATTTTTTTATTAGTATTTCTTCATAATATGATACCATATCTCTGAATATGACTACTATTTGGAATGTGTCATTATCACTACACATATATATCATGTTTATCTGTCATTATATTTTCATCTAATACCTTTATTATGATTTTTTGTTATCATTGTTTATTACTATTATTATTATCATTATTATTATTATAATCATCATTTTTATTTTTCCTTTTTATTTATTTATTTATTTCTAACCATGTCACTATGGTCAACTATTTCCATCACTATATTTGTTCTTATTATTTTTGTTTTGTTTTGATATTCATATTTATATTTTATTTATTTATATTTTATCTTTTTTTAAGTCTTTTTTTTTGTTTTATAATACCATTGATACCACCTTTCATATTTTTCATTTTTTTTTAATTTATTATATTTTTTTATTTTCACATTTATATTTATTTTTATTTAATTTTACTCAATTGGTTTTACATTGTTGTTATGTTTATCCTATATATTATCATGAATAATATTTAAATATCCATTCTTCTCCTTCATGTTTAAAAATCATGTTTCCTAAGTATATTGTCCACATGCTTTTGCCTCTTTCCTTTATATGCTTTTTTTATTCGAAAATAGATACAATTGTATTGAACGCTTTCTCAACATTATATGTATTACATTGTCTGATTGATACTAGATTTTCTTTTCTTATTTTGCTATACCAATGAAATCACGTTTGTCTCTATAATTTATGCACCAACAACTCTTAATTAGACCCTAATTAGTATGCACCTGTGTGTCTCTCACGAGATTCAATATAAAGCCTCTCCATGGATTCATTCAAATACCTGTGATGAAGTGGTATTTATTACCAGGAAAAACATCAGGTTCTTGTCTTTCTGCATACTAACCAAGAATCAGCTAATTGACACAGCCTCTGATACTACTCCTATATGCACTCCGGCAGCACCAACGATACTTTATACTCAGTGCCTACACCGTGCTCACTTACTGGACTTATTTCATTGGAACGCTGGACTTTTTGTCTCTCACTCCATTGCAAAAGACCTCCTTTTCTTGAGGTAACGGAGAACTTTTGGAGACCATCTACAGCTGTCCAACATATCGCCCTCAGGATAACACAGGTGCTGGGTCAACCTAAATCTGCCTGCCGATTTCTTGGAAACCACCCCCCCACTGGAAAAATACCAAGACCCGGAATGGGTGGAACCTGAAAATTACCTCTTTCAAACCTTCAATACTTTAATGGGAGAAGAAGCTTTGGGAAGCTTACCGAATGGCAGGAGTGGGTTTAGATCCTGCACTGGCCTGTGTTCTACAATCTTTTGCAGGATGGGAGCCTTCGCATTTGGTACAAAAATGCTTGAACTTACAACTGCTTCCCTAGTACATTATGAATTGTTAAAGGCAGAGCATTTACCTTTCGTTGCTGTAAAAATAGATACTCGTGAATACTGACCAAATTTACGAAAGGACTCAGACCCTTGTTTCACATTAGTGATCCTCATCCAAATCTCTGTATCACTACCAAAAAAGTTTAAGTTCTTGGCCCCTTCTTGGTTCTTTCTGAACCTCTCATCGGAAGCCCTCCACATGCCAGCTTTAGCATTGGAATACAAATTGGAATACAAATCATGGATCAGATGCAAATACCTCAAGATACCCATGTACTCTGTAGGCCTGGATTCTCGGTAACTGTAACCCCCCAACAAATTAGAAAAGGATTTATTATCTCTTATCCTGCCCTCGATAGTCTCTGCTACTGCTAAGGCCTCCTTACCTGTTTTTGTGTCACTACAAACATATCAATGAATCAACCACGTTTAATACGCTACCAAGTAGATTTTTATACATCCCAGGTTATGGTTATATTATCGTAAAGAAGTGGAGGAGGTCCCGAACGCTTGCTTGACAACTTAACTACCACCTTACCACTCTTCTTCCCTTTGATTTTAGCTTCCTTACCTTTTAAGGTTTATGTTAGAAATGTCATAATTTTTGCTGGGTGGATGATCTGCGATGCTGAAGAATCAATGCTAGAGCTAACACTAGCCTCGGAACAGAGACTGAACTAGTGAGTTGTGGGCCCAGGTGCACAAAATATGCTTTGGCCCTGATGATATCCCAGATGACCCAGTTGGGAGCTTTTGCAGTGCTGTGATGACCGCTGTGGGCCCTTGTATCAGCATGGGCCCCGTTGCCGCTGCACCTGTTGCACTAATGGTAGTTCCGCCCCTGACTCAACCACCCTACCCTTAAGAAACATTAAAATTGGCGTGTTCACCTGGATAGATGACACTTGCTGACCTTAACGTAATCTGCTGATTAGCCGGATCTGTAGCTTGAGACGTGCCTTGCAACGGATCCATCTCCTCTGAAGATACCTCTGGCGTACATGGAACCGAGACAGGTGCACGAACAGGAGCAAGATCTGCATCTGAAACATTTTGAATATTAGTGCGTAACCCAGATCCAGCAATACCTACTTCTCTTCCTACCTATGCTATCAAAAACCCTATCTACCTGCCCTGGTAACTGTTGATATGGCGACAAAATAGGGGACATAGCATAGGGCAATGGAACATAATTGTGCACACTTTGAGACTGGGATGTACCAGAAGGTTGGAAACATACCATATGGAAATTGTTGTGACTGAGGAGGAGGACCAACAACCCCATTTGGAAAGTAAGGCCAAGAGCTTGCCAGAAATATAGAAGGAGGAAAAGGTGACTAGAGCCAATATGATTTGATGGAGGATTGGGGGATGACTAAAAAACGGTGCAGTCCTGATCAGAGGAGACATGAAAAAGAAAATATCCAGATACCACAGATGGAGGCCTGGAAGATGAGTAATGGGCTTGATGACTAGTCACCGCGTTATCAGGACTATAGTCAACACTAGACACAAACAACTCTTTAAATTTATTTTCAAAAACTTCTTCATCAAAGTCAACAGCAGCCCCATCAAAATCTTCAGATTGCGTAGCCACTTCTGTATGCTGATTATCACACTTTTCCCCAATGCCACACTGCTCAATGTAAGGGGTCTCTTCCACTATGGTCTGCACTGAGACTCTTGAGCCCTTGGAACTCTCCTGGGGAACACTTCTGTCCCCTCTGTGACCCCTGCCTCTGAACGTAAGCCTTCCACGTCTCTGCACAACCCTGCTGCCACTTATATCCATAGTACTGCAAGAAGTAGCTGGAGCAGTAGTGATCTCACCTACCAAATCACCTGCAGCTCCAAATTGATGCCCGCCACCTTCAGTGCCTTGAACAAATTTATGTGAACCAGGGCCAGCAGCTCTAGCTTTCAGAAGCTGCCGACTTCTCTGTCAGCAGCGCCAGTATAGCCACAGAGTCGCGCAAGGGCGCGACTGAAGAAGATGTGCACACATGCTCCCCTGTCCGCTCACTACCCCCTTGACAAAAGGAGGCGGCACGCACATCCACGTGTCTGCCGCTGAAGTCCAGAACCTCCGCATCCAGGAAATGGAGGAGAGCAGAGTGGCATCTCATCGGACGGGCCATCAGGTAAGTAACAATAAAGAAAGAGGAGAAAATAAAGAAAAGGAAAGAATAGAAAAGAAAAGATAACCTGAGGCAAAAAGGATAGAGAAAAACAAGGCAAAAATGAAAGAAAGACAGAAATGAGAAATCAGATCATTCAGAAAATGAGCCAAGCCACAACAATTCTAAGCAAATACAGCAATTGAAAACACCACAATCTTCAAAAGTGAGGGAAACCACACAAAGCAACAAAATATACTTCTAGATCAATTCCACAATAAACCACCTACTGTAGGATGGGGCCCTACTTGTCGTTTACATCACCTCACACCTAAACAATGCTCGGTCCTTTTTTTGTTAGCATTTACTACTGTTCAATGTGCTGTGTACAAACCTCCTGGCTGATTAATCCTTTGTGATTTCTGAAGATAATTCTATGTTTGAGTAGTCTGTGAACCCTATATCTATACTATCCTATGTATTTACTTTTTACTACAAAAAAACTAAATTAATACAAAAAAAGATCCAGACTTAATAGCAGATTCTGTACACATCAGCCTCCATTGCGGAGGATAATGTGCAAGATTTGCTATCCAGAATTGCATACATGCACACCTCCTTCACTCCCCTCACATGTAAGGCCCTTCTGCATGCAGAAGCCTGCCTTAAATATTCTGGATGCAGAAAGGGATGTACAGAATGGTGCATTGTGCGTGATAGCCTGTTATTTTTAAGTCTGGATCCAGCCCATGGAGACCTATAATAGAATTGTTTAAATAATGAAGCTATTAATTCCAAATCTGCCCCCTCAATGCATAGAAAAGGGGCTAACTCCCCCAAACAATCCACTTCTGTGGGACAACAGCTGTAAGGGAATGAAACATAGGGAGATTTGAATAACAACTTAAAAGGATGGAGACCATCACAGATCAAAAATGAAAAAAAAACAAAAAACTGTGCGCAAGTGTCACCCAGACATTACAATTAAATAAACATCCTAACTGGGATATTCAATTAGAGTACCAATGCCCAGCTGGGTCAAAGGAAGAGATCGTTTCACGCCCATGCACCTGGTGCAGCAAGCAGCTACCAGGCTAATCCTGGTAACCTCACATATATAGATAGGAGTCCGTATCTGCGCAAGATATTGGATTAATATGTATCAATATAGATCCAATGGGCCTGATCCAGACCTACGATATAGCGCTGAGCGTGCCCTAACTTCAGCCAGCCGGCGGCGTTAGTAAGATAACGCCGCCCTTCCAGCCTCATTACTCTTCCTCCCCCCGCCTCCCTGCACTAACCTCAGCATAGTAACGCTGGGGGACGCCCCCTCCAGCGTTACTACGCTGGTGCTATGGACGTCATGATTGGGCGTTGCCGTAGTACGCCGGGCAACATCTGCCTGGCGCATGCGTAGATCGGCTTTTCAGCCGATCTTATGCCTACGCCCACCGCCCCAATGTGAATAAGCAATTTAATTGAATAAAAACCACCGAAGGATAATGAAGTATTAAGGTACAATCTATGCTGAGAATTTAAAGTTCATCAGGAAAAGTTAGGGGATATTGTAAAGTTCATTCTTAGAATAAGAGTAAATTCACAAATACAAAAAGACACTTCAGCACTCTTGCAATTACCCAGCCACAAACCATAACTTTCTATCTTAAAAATAAAAGTCAGAGAATCAGTTACATACATCTGTACATGATAAGCCACCAACCACTTACAAGGTTTCTCTGTTTTGGTGGTACTAACTCTAAAACTGTCCCTACTTTGGGTCATATATCATGTATTTTTAGATTGAGAGCTCGTCCCCCTGGCAGAGGTCTCCAAGTCTCTAAAACAGCCACTCTGCAACAGGATCCACTGTCAGCTGCTGTCCCAGACATGCTTTAAAACAAACACACAGGGCCCGATTAAATTAACTTAAAATCGTTCGCCGGCGTATTTTTAACGCTATTATTTTAGAAAAATAACAGACGATATTTTTTTTTGCAATTCAATTATTTTGTAGCATTAAAAATACGCCGTACTTTTAACGATAGCGTTAATTTTAAATTCGCACCTATGAGAGGTGCGCATTTTTAATGATGTCCTGTCTTGTGCCCTGACAGGGCATGCTGATGCTTGTAAAACTACAAGCATCATCTTGTAACTACAAGCTACCGCATGCCCTGCCAGCTAGGGGCCGCTGCGCAGAATACATGCCCCCGTCACATAAAAAAAAAAAGTTTATACGGGGGGTGCCTTGGTAAAAAAAAAACATTGTGGAACGTCGCAACTCATTTCCCTCTAGCAGGAAATGCCCGGCACTAATGACAGGTTCACTGTCATTGAACAATTTCTGAAATATCGTGAGTACGATATTTCAGACATATACTTCAATGACAGTGAACCTGTCATTAGCGTCAGGCATTTCCTGCTAGAAGGAAGTGAGTTGCAACATTCCACAAAGGGTTTTTTTTTTTTTCCGGAAAATTTCTTCTTCGCTCACATCGCTGCCTGCTCATTTTACGCAGCAAATAAAAAACAATTGAATTGGCGTATTTTTAACGCAAAATGATCGGCAATGGCAACGTATTATTTACGTCGCAATATTTTTGAAAAATAAGCCGACAATTGAATCGGGCCCTCTGTCTTTAACTGACGAGTTATAGAAAATCCTTGCTCATTGCAACTAGTGTCAGTATCAAAATGTAAATATAAACAAACAATGTTTGACTGCAACAGGACATTTCACCTAACTAGTATAAGGCACTGTTATATATGATGACAATTGAATCGGGCCCACAGAATGGAGGTTGCTCAAATCAATTTATAAGGTTACATAGTTACATAGTTGATGAGGTTGAATAAAGACACCAGTTCATCAAGTTCAACCTATGTTGGATCTCCTGTGATCTCTATCTTTATATTTGAAGTTAATCCATAAGAAGCAACCTCCAAACTTTTGCAATCAGGAAAAATAAATAAATAAATAAAAATCCCTGCTGACCCAAGATGGCTGTCCTATTTCTCCATGGCTCCACTACTGTCCTTCATTTAAATTAGCGGTCCTGGATGTCCTTTTCTGCTAAAAATTTATCTAATCCTTTCTTAAACATATCCAGTGAATCTGCCATCACAACCTTTTCTGGCAGTGAATTCCACATCCTGACTACCCTTACTGTGAAGAACCCTTTCCTTTGCTGGTTGTGAAACTTCCTTTCCTCTAACCTTAGTGGGTGCCCCCGTGTCCTGTGTACAGTCCTTGGGGTAAAAAGTTCCTTTGAAAGTTCTCTGTATTGAACCATGATGTATTTGTATATAGTAATCATCCTCTTAGACAAGGTAATATGGGGCAGGTGCTGTATGGTATTGGGAAGTTTACACAAATACAAAAAAACAAAAAATAAATAAATAAAAAGTACCTAAGTTGAAATTGTGTCTGTGTAACATATCTTTTTTCAACATTTCTTTGTTCTCTTAAATTGTCTTCTCCTTATAAGATATAATAGAGGATTCTTGAATGAATCCTCCTCTCCTGGGACCTGTGTGGGATATTGTTCCTTATGTCTCAGGTTGTGAGATAGGAAACGTAAAAAGATGTACAAAGAATAATCGGGCAGTGAATCCCATAGGTTCGTATAAAATTTGAGTATGCACTTACAATGTTGCTTCTTTAAGGTCAGCTTATCTGTATGTCTTTGGTGGTTCTCACAGTTTCAAATAGTTTCTAAACAATAGCATAAGATCCTTTTTAGCCTTTATAACTACCAAGTATTTTTTGCATATGATATTATGCTCACCTTTAAACCCCTTGGGTTTTTTGCATATCACATACTCATCCACATGGTCTTTTTAAACAGAGTTGTGTGGTTTTCCAGGTATATACATCACTCGGTATGGTTTAAAAACACATTTATTACAGTTCTTCATTAAAAAGAATTTACATATTGTAAATAGTTCCTCTTAAAAGATTGGCTTCATTCACAGTAAATTTTACCGTAAATTTCATTCACAGTCACGTGAGATGGTCTAAGGTATATACACTGTACTCCTCTAGATGTAAATGGGTAGGTGAAAAAAGGGCCCGTGTCACATAAGGGAAATCCCATGTTTTACCACAGTGACTGTGACAGTGACTGTAAATATCAAAGCCTCATTCAGGGCGAAACGCGCATCAGTTTGTTTGGGTAGCATGGACTTGCCATCCTATCATCATGTGCACCGCAGGATCATAGCCCTGTTTGCCCCTCTGCATCCTGCTTTACCATTAATTACCGGGAGATGCCAGCATCATTTTCCAGTCAGCGTAGGGTAAGAATACAGCACAGAAGTGTGAATCGCTGGCCATGAGGCCGCTAGTTGTTCATGTAGCAAAACCTTATTTGCCTTTCAGATAAGGTGTGGTGTTCTCCTGGCTGCTTATATGTTTGATGGATGTTTTCTTGATGTAACTATATGGTAAGTGATTACTTCTATTTATATATGTTTACAGAAATATTGTCGCTCTTTGAGACAGTTTTTACTGTATTTTTTTATTTTGTTGACATCAAAGTTATACGTTTTAATTACATGAATTGGCTCTGTTTCTCCTATTTGTATATATGAGTGTACTCATTGAAGTCTCATTTTTTGCCTACACATTATTAGTATGACCTTCTCTTTATATGCTCTCTGATGTTAATTGGGACTTATAGTAGCACCTTTGTCTTGCTCTTTTGCCATAATTATATTTAGTAGCTGGTGCGGCTTCATTCCTCTCTTATCTGTGAACAATTTAGCTGTGGGCTTTATTCATGTGAGCTTTTTTTCATAGAACTCTTTAATCTAAGATGGTTAAATCTGAACATTGCTTTTCCAAATCGCTTACTGATATTTACAATTAGACTGCTGCGCTATTGTTATCAGGATATTTGGCTCTTCTAGAATTGTGCCTTATAGATTTTCTTGCTTATCCTTATGAAATGTTTTAGCTTGTACTTTATTAAAGTTTTTTTTGTACACATTTAAGAGCTGAATTTCTCAATTTGATTCATTCAGCCACGGTAACTATTAGTTTAGTGCTGTGTCATTATCTATATACAGCATTATCTATATACTTTGTGTTTTTCTTAGGGGATTGTGGAACAATTACTCCCACTCACACACACAACCGTTCTTTTATCGCCAAACAGGTTTTTGGGTAAACGATTTCAAAGAGCCCACTCCTTACTGCAACATCATCAGTTATTTTCTTGTTATGAAAGATTCAAGTTTCAAACAGCCTTTCATAATAACACTATGATCAATAAACCTCCACAATAAACGTTTCGAAATGTTCAATTTATTTTTGCAATATAATAACGCTTTTGTTTACTTCACTGTTATAATTTTAATGTTTGGATTAAAACTCCCTCATAATATAAAAAAAAATTGGCGTGTGCATTGTTCAGTACTAGAGATTTCAATATGTTCACATCCTTGTTGTGTGAGTTCACAAATGTCAGCTTTCTTCACTGTAACATTTGTTTCATTTTAGATCATTAAGCTGCATTGTGTTTTGAGGTACACTGGCTGACAAACAAAATGTGTCTTTCCAGAAAATAAATAAATAAGTGAATAAACATGGATAAGAAAGATATGATGTACCAAGGCTGCAATTCAGCAAGGCAGATTTTAAAATTCTAATATGTTAGCAAGTGCACATATATACAGAAACATACTCTTACATTAAGAAACAATTAAAATGGATTCTTTCAGGTACTCTGCTGACTGCATGTCTTAAACTGGTAATAAAAGTAAAGTAAATGATAGGAGCACCATGTCACACAAACTTTATAAGAAACTTGCAGTCGTTTAAGTTTGATTTAAGTTTAAAAAAAAAACACGATTGAATAAATAGTCAAAGTCATGTAATTATCCAACAGTTGAACGCTGAGAAGGTGTTTCATATCTGCCATGTTAGCCAGGCCACAAACTCATTTGGTCAGCTTATTATGAACTCTAGAAATGGTCTTTCCTCATTTGATTTTTTTTATATCCTATTCCACTACAAACCTACAATGCATTTATTAGTAGGAAACTGATAGCTTGTGAATATATTCAAAAGCTATAAATAGACGATGATGAATGGTTTTAGGGGGAATTACTCCAGACCCCTCTACCAGAATGTAGGTAGCTTTCTAAATATATATCGCTGACAGGAATTATTTTGCTGTACATAGTCCTTTGCTTTTTATTAACATTTGTGCACTCTTTTATTTGGTTGCTGAATGGTGGCCTTCAGTATATGGACACAGCAGTCAGTGTAAAACTGAGCAGTATACATACCATCCAACAGCAAAACAGGTACAAAATAATTCCTACCGAATAATAGCCCACTCTTAGGCATGTCACAATCTCCTTTCATTTAACACTTACCTTTTTCAAGATGTTCCACTAAGATGTATGGGACAGTTGGTAGGTATTAGTGTATACTTATGCTTCCTGTATTCCCTTGCTGAACAGATGATCATCCCCCTATGGGGCAAACTAAGACACAAACTTTTATTACTATTATTATTTTCATTAATCAGTATTAAGTATTAAGAAATAGGTGTGCATCATGCTGCAGGGAGCCTGAAGACAAGAAAAATGGACAAAATCCAACACTTACTGTATGATCTAAATAGGATGCCCACCCCACTGTGCGTTTATACTACGCATGGAAGACTGACATGCCCCATGTACAGAAGTTCTTGGTGTACAGAAACCAGGAGATAAGAAAATTAAGGAAGACATAGTATTTGCTACTGATCACCTGCTGCCATTAACAATCCCCTGAGGGATCCACCAAACCTTCTAATCTACTGGTTCACTTACTGGTTCCTATTGAACAGTGCAGATTGCCTTTATTATGGTTAGTATAAAGTACACCAGTGCCTTTCACAATACCCATCCCCCTCACTTTTGCTGCTTTCACAATACCCAACCCCCTCACTTTTGCTGTATGGAAGCCAATATTAACCTTCATAGGCATTTTTTATTTCCCCCATAATAGGGTTCTGGATTTTATATATGCCTGTCATGTTTGAAAAGTTGAATATAATTAAGGAAAAATAAAATGCTTTATTTTGGAGCATATAGTGTATATGAGTATATACCCCATAATAAAGCCCCTTATTTTCCCTAACTGTTATGATATCATTGATGACAATAGGGTTTTCTTTGCTCCATAATAAAGTTCTTTATTGATCAATAGTTTTACTTAAATTACAGAATGTTCCATAAAAGGCTCTATATACCCAATAAAAGGCTCTATATGGAGAATAATTTGGAATAGAGAATACTTTGAGAACAGTTAAATAGATAAAAAGTGCTTTACTCTCCTCCTCTCAGGCCACCCAAACTTTCAAAATGGTGAGTCAGTCTGCCCCTTCGCTAGGTGGAGTTAGATAGCCTTACTCTTGGTGGGTAATCTAATTAATAGAAGTACTAAAAAACCTTTCACATTTGCCCCACCTAGGGAAAAATTCCCATATTTGACACCTCATCCCCATTGCTTCCTTCAAACACTATACTAGTTCAGTATTACACAGTTTATCAGACAAGATTTACAAAGTCCACTAGATACTATTTTTGTCTGCTTCACCTGCTGGCTACAAGGCTATCTCTAAACACTACCACTGCCACAGTGCATTCTGACATGTCCCAAACATCCTGCAAAACTATTCTAAAGTCCATGAATCATTCTCGTTACATTCTATCATCTAGCCATATCAGGGAATGTTTTTAAACTGAATGATAAGAATGATAAGAGCTACTTTTTCCCTTCTAAAATTATTAACTTAAAAATTCCATAACTTTTATAACACAGTAATTGTAACACAGTAACACTGTACTGAAAAATCATCCGATAAAAATGATTTATCGGCCCACGTATGGTCAAAACCGATATTTGGGGGATGATAAGCGGAGATGGAAAACCAAGGTTTTTTTATTTCGGACGATTTCAGGTGGAACATCATCTAGTGTATGGTGCAGATATATTTGGAGTCTAGTGGACTCTACACAAAAAATGGTTAGGATTATCGAGGAATTTATGCAATTTTAGATAATCGTTCTAGTGTAGGCCAGCTTTACTCCCAAACTCTGAATCAGCCCCCAGATGAAGAATCTCTGCTGTTGCAGTTTCCTTGCCAAGGTATCATCTATTGCAAAATAAGCTAATCACAGTGGCACACCCTATAGTGCTCAAGGGCACATTACTTTATGTTCATCTTTTTGAACTTGCTCGTATGTTGCACATGCAATGTGCAAAAAAAGTTGGTAAAAAAGGTGTAAGCCAAAACTTTGTTTAAATGAATTATGGACATCACAGTGAATAGAGATAAATTAATGTGTGTAGAGATAAACCAATGTGTGTCAAAAAACTGAAGAACAAACTCCTGTTCTGCATTGTTTTTTCATTTGCCCATTTTTTAACTTTATTTCCTTTACTTTCATGAGCCTTTATTATGTTCCAGCAAAATAAATAACTATGCATGCTTATTTCCCAAAGGTAAATGTAGTTTCTTTGGGGATTTGTTATGGTAAAGAAAGGTTCCATTCTGAACACAGCATACCACCCTTGATGTGTCTTGAAGAACAAGTGTTACATGTTGCCTCCTTTGATTTATTAGGTGCCAAAAAATAAACTGGCAAAACCACAAGATGTAAAGCAAACAGAATACAAATGGTCACTTCAGACTTCCTACTAAGCGCAAAAATGACTAAAACCAAATATTTGGACTATAAAACGCCTAGAGGCTTTTAAACAAGACAGAATACTAATTGTTATTATTTGTTGAACACAACTGTGTGCTTGTTGTTCTGTACTTTTCATGACCTTTTTTCAACTAATAGGTTAGATGTAAAGCCATGTACGCAACCCTTTGCTAAGCTTCCAAGTGTACTTAAATCTAATTGGTTTTAGCATAATCCGTGCATCTGTGACATTTAAATAATGTTCAACTTGCCTGCAGTTTGATCTATTTATAATGGATTCAATGCTCAGCTATTGAGAGCTTTTCTGTATCAAAATGAAAATAATTAGTGACATAACTGATTTTCTAATATTATTTTTCATTAATGGATTTATTATGAAATAATTCCATACAATAATATTAATCAAATAACCAAAAGTCCTTCAAAAATAAATGTAATTATAAAAAACAATACTAGGTTGAACTTGATGGACTGGTGTCTTTTTTCTACCACATCAAATGTGTTACTATGTTAAGGTTGCTCAGAATACAAATATGGAGTATGAGTAGGTCATATATATGGAACTTTAACTCTATGCAACTCTAAATAAACAAGGTGACTAACCACACCAAACTCATTTCCTCACAGAAGATTTTTTCCTATCCATAATCTACAATGGGAGAAGAGTGAAATTTTAATGACCCACAGTTTTATGAACCAACAACAGTGGTGTGGCACACATAACATTAAACATTAAATAATTAAACATATGCACACACAGAGACATATACACAAGCACAATATACACATATCATATTGCCATGCCACCAATTGTTTATTTTATTAAAGTTAATCATATGGAAAGTTATGCAGAATGATAAGAGCTACTTTTTCCCTTCTAAAATTATTTATAACTTAAAAATTCCATAACTTTTATAACACAGTAATACAGACATATAATTTCTCTTCAAGCAGTGTAGTCACATAAGATTACAAATGAAATAAATTGTGATTGGGTGATCAGGGGACTGCTTCCCATCATAACAGACTTGAAAACCAGAAATCTACTCTAAGGTAAGTAAGTCACTTTATATATTAGAAATTATTTTTTGACAACCAATAAGCCCATTTTAACACTCTTTATTGTTATTTCTTTCACAGTGAGCCATGGTTTAGCTTACATGAAAAAAGAAACTACTCTGATACTGTAAGCTACTCTGAAAGCTTTTGTTTTGTGCTAAACAATATCTTCAGGCAAATGATTGCGTTGCCTTTGACTAATGGAAATCTTGTATGTCTCTTGTATTAAGGGTTAACTCTCATGCCACAGAAAACGACCTCCTCCAGCCTTCCTTATTTCTGAACTCATACGACACGCATTCAAGTTCTAAAATTATTTTCCTGCAAAATATGTACATCAGGAAGCTGAAACTCCTTTCACTCCCCATCAACCTCATAGCTGCGTAAACGCTCTTTCGGGGGTATTAATGACTACTGGAAAATCGCTGAGGCAAGGGCCTTTCAGGTATGCACAAAACCTGTGGAGTTTGGAAGCGATCTCTTCCATGGTCCATCACGGTCATGCATAACCACTTCTTCCACTTGTGCAAACATGTTGCATGTTCAGCTAGTGTGTCATCATGCTTGCTTTGGTTCATTTTCACACCATGTTCAGCCTTTTCTGAACTTTCGTATCCACGAAAGTACATTTTTCACCTAAGTGGCGTCTTCTCCTCACTGACAATTAATGTTGATGAGTGTTAACTCACACAGACGGAAAAAAAGATAATAATATAGTACTCTTGAAATGTAAATGTCACAATTTTTTTTGTGTCTAAAACCCTCCTACCAGCAGGTGGCACCTCATGCATACTATGAAGCAAATGGTGCTGCCAACTGTTTCTTCCAACCGTAAAAAATGCCCACATTTTTTAAAACCACCCCAAGTTCTACCTGCTCCTAATCTTGAGAAAAAAAATAGACCTTAGAACTTGAATACACCTCGTACTTTAATTGTTTTGTATTTTTATCAATTGTTGAACTGTGTGCCATCACTTGTATCGCCATGCAAGCCATGTTTATATTTAGTAATTATTCATGTTATTTCATTACCTGTGCAGCGCTGTGGGCCCTTTGTGGAAAATAAACATAAATAATAATAATAATAATAATACCCTGCTGAGAATGGCCCTATTGCGAAAGGGCTATGGCTGGAAAATCGATTGCTTTTGGCTGGAAGGTGCAAAGCAATCAATTCCCAGAGCACCGAACATGGTGCTCCGAAAGGTAAGTAAAAAATCTAACTCCAACCCTTTCCCTAATCCGTATCCTAACCCTAAATCAACCTTCCCTGCAGCCTGACCCTTACCCTAAACCTCCCCTTCCATGGTCCTAACCCTCCTTTCCTCAGAGTCTAACCCTAACCTCCCCCAACCCTAAAAGTCCCCAGAGAGGTTACTCATCTCTTTGGTGGTGTATGCGGTGGGTCTGCGGCGTGCAACAGGTCCGGTGGGGGGCGCTTCCGAAAATAAATGGGTGAGTATGCCGATCGGCAAACTCACCCATTCTGAAAAAAAATGGCTGCCTATTTGAAATAGAGACAAAGGAAAGAACTTTTGGCTGCCTCTACTTCTAAAAATAGTCTCCCTCATGCTGGGGACTCCCATTATTAATAATATTTGATATCATGTGATGTATCAAACTATCATAATTAATCAGTATTGGGATATAGCAATGTTTAAACAAAACAAGATCTTGTATTCTTGATATAGCAATGCATGCTAATTGGTCTAATAATCTGGTGGCTTACCATATATTTGCGCAAATAGGTGTAACAGACCTTTCTGCATTTTATGTTACAGATAGACACTATAGTCTGTTACTGGTTAATTTCAGTGTTGCTGGGCATTTCCTTTCCTGTGTTCCTGTTGCTAGCAGATTACCCCGGCCTTTCATGCACCTGTTTGCATTTACCTGTAATTTGATTGAGCAAATTCCATTTTGTGTGTAATTGGTCTAATAAGCTGATGTAGTAAAACTATATTGTGTTCAAATAAACTGTAATGCATCCACATATCTATATAATAATAATATATAATATAATTTAATTAAAATATTAAAATAACTTAATTATCATCAATGAAAACTATTAATACAATAGAATAATTTGACATACATAAGTATAAAAAAAAGATCAAAATAAGATAGATAAATCATATATGATTATTGTAGAATGCTCTGTTATTTGTGTTTGCAATTTGTATTTTCTTTTATGTATATATTTATGGTTTTATCAAAATATTTTTTATTTTTTATTTATATATTAATTTTTTATATGGTGTTCTATTTATTTAATGATCACCAAGATCTGGGCCGAGTCATAGTTCTTGAAAATCTGTGAGTTCTTTTCGTTTGCCAGTTAAGGTTTTTTGAAACAATTGTTTCTTTTTACACAACTGTCATTCAGCAGCTAATCACGGGCTGCAACTTTAAGTATATAAGCACGTCTTGATACCAAACCCCCCACGCCTCCTGACGAAGTCCAGAGTGATGAAACGCGTAGAGGCGGGGTTACCTGAATCTCTGTAACCGTGTTCAAGTTGTTTTGAAACCACGTGTGGAGTCCCTGCCATCGGCACGCCAGCTGATCGTCTCCAGGTTTCGCAATACTGTTTTTACATGCTGTACAACAAGTTACTTTTAGGTATTTGTCCATCTGTCTTTTAAATTGATGTTCCATTAAATGTTTAATGCACTATGAAGCACCCCCTTGCTTGTTGTTTTTTCCATATATTTCCAGATATACATATCTATTATAATATAATAGTAGAACAATGGATAGTCTACATGTAAGAAAAAAATCAGAAGATTTAATAGGGTTAAAGGCTGTTACGTGTTTAAATTTAAAAAAAACCTGTAGACTGGGTTGGCCAAATGGCTCCTGCATCTCTTTCCTCTCTCTGTAGTTTCCAGTTTAGTGCTGTTAATACTGCATTAAGCATTTGGGTTTTTCCACTGTGTAATTATGATCATCTGCCTCTGATTACTCTTATCTGTTTTTTAATCATACTGTTATATTTACTGTATCATTTGATACAGATTGAGCGTTTAATCTGATGTGCAAGTTGAAATATGTACTTCTCCCAAGAAGCCTCTGCTTCTTAAATGTGAATCAGGGCTCTTGTCATTAAATTTACACTTTATAACGGAGTCCTTTATAAATAAGTAGTGAGAATGGAACCACAAATTATATCTTTACCTGTGCCAATAGACATTTATCATCAAGAAGATCTATTGTTTAAAGAAAACCTATTTTTGTACCATTCTAAGCTTAGTTGTTTATAGAGTTTAAATGTTCAACAGTCCTTATAATATTTGTCCCCTGAGTAAAGTACTAATATGATAATTCAAGATCAGACCTTTTTAATAGCTGTAGAGATAGCACTTTTTATAAGCCATAAGACTAAAATTCCCAGTGGTATTCAGATTCTGATTCCCCATGAGACCTTAAGCTAGGTAGTGATTTGGAGTCTCTGTCTTTTAGACTGGTTACGTTTGCCACCACAAAACTAACATACAGACAGCCGACAGCTAATTGTTAGCTGTCTGTATTTTGAAAATGTGTTTAATTAGAAACTCTTTATAATAAATGGCTATTCTACTTTTCGGCAACTTACCCATTCATTACGCCAACAGCTTTCTGACCCTAAGGGAATACTTAGGTTTAGGACTGCAGGTAGGATATGGAGCCTAGAAGGGGAGACTTAGTGTTGGCGTGCAGATAGGGTATGGATGGGAGAAGGGAAGACTTAGAGTTAGGCTGCAGGGAGATGATGGAGCCTAAAAGGGGAGACTTTGGGTTAGGGTGTGGGGGACTATGGATGGGAGAAAGGAAGATTTAGGATTAGGCTGCAGGGAGGGGATGGAGCCTAAAAGGGGAGATTTAGGATTATGGTGCGGGGAGGGGATGGATGGAATAAGGGGAGACTTAGTGTTAGGCTGCGGGGAGAGGGTGGAGCTTAGAAGGGGAGACTTGGGGTTAGGCTGCGGGGAGGGAATGGAATGGAGAAGGGGAAGGTTAGGGTCAGGCTGCAGGGAAGGGATGGTTAGGGTTAGGATAATGGAAGGGAAGGGTTAGGGCTAGGGTTATGGAAGGGGAGGGTTATGGTGAGGATTAGGATAAGGGTTGGGGTTAATACGCACCCATCAGTGCTTGGGATTCCTTCTGGGGATCTTCGCTTACCTGTCTTTGGCGGGAAAGGCACAGTCAGTTGCGGTCCCTCCACAGAAATGGAGTGTCGAAAACAGCTCTGTCAAAAAAGAAGAGATTGTGCTTTACGTCAGCACATAAAATTCAACCATGTCATAATCATATTAGACATACAATGTCATTCTTTATTTTTTTTCTGTATTAAATTCAGATTGCTAAACAAAATGATGAGCTTGATTATAGATCGATGAAATGGTAAGGGTAGGGGTATTTTATTTAAATTCTACAGTGCTGGCATGCTAAACTCCTGCTGCACCATCCAGACTTATGATCAGTCCCCATTTTATGTGAGGCCAGATCAAAGTTTCAAGCACCTGTCAGCATTGATATATGAATATATTTGATCTTGGTGCACTGCGTTCTGAGCTCTGAATGCTCTGACAACCTAAAACGCTAAATTATGGTCTAGTAACGGTCTAGTAATGCTTTAATTTGTTTATTTAAACTGTTAACCTAAAATGGTCTAATTATAATTGGAAATTATATGGTCTATAGCCCTCTAAATAGGGCTTCAGCTACAGTATATGACATTAAAGATGCTGTCATCCATGCATGGTTTTACCTTTCAATGATCCATTAGATAAAATATCTTATTACTTATATTTAATATAATGATGTGATCTTTTATTATTTTATTTTATTTAATTTACTGTGGGTGTTTTTATTGATTGATTGTAAACATAATTGTAAAATCTTAATGGTGTCTCAATTCATTTTTGCAGCAATGTGTGTTTGTACAAAACACATGAACACTAATGAACTTATTGGTCACCAATATTATTAAACCTCCACAGGTATATTTATTATTCTCTAATTAAATAAAAAATTGGATGAAACTCGTCAACATGTCACGCTGCACCTACTGACACTTCAAGAGTCATTGGTTGAATATACTTGATTTGCACTTTCAATATATGTTCTCACTGCATTTTACCAGCTATTATACTGCACTTTACCAACTACCAATACACATTGGCAAGTGGAACCTCTTTTCAAGGATTGCCCACAGCCTTTATTGTGCCACATCTGCTGGCCAAGCACCACGAAGGGGATTATTCAGAAATCTGCTATACAGTATTAGACTACCATAGACAGGTGGTATCCTGAACTGCAGATCAGTGAGATCTCCATACTAGTGCTTATTGCATGGTTTGATTTATTAAGACTCTTCTCTTTTTTTGGCAGTATACACTATCTATTAAGATTTAGCGCAAGATATGATAAACAAGGGACAAACCAATTAATTTGACTTTTGTTGAATACTATAGCTGTTTAACAATTGCGGTGCAGTTTCACTCTACTGGTTCATTACTAATCATCAAGAGTTTTTACATTTTATTTATGAGCTTTATCTATTGACTATAGGCCGTATTCAGACTTCCATCGGCGATCGGGCCGCAAATAACTGCAACTAAGTGGCAGGTCAGAGCAGGTTACACCCACCAGAAAAAACAGTCACTCCCCTCGCAACCCCTAGCCGCACCTAAACTTACACCTGCATTGACTTGCCCTATCTGGCCGCACTCACTTCCGGTCTTATGTGTATTAGTTGCGTATATTACCGGCCCTAACTCTGTAAGCACGCTCACTTTCCCTCATCTCAATGCCTCCTCCCGCCCATTTCTATGCAAATATTTTGTATATTTCCACCGCACTTAGGGTCGCATTAGTCTCCGCCCGATTCACAAGTTCGTCCCTTAGCCATTTCCGACTTTAACCTCAACGTAGACGGCATATAACTATTACTACGCATGCGCAGTTGATGCAAAATTGATCAGATCCTAAATATACGCACGGAACTATCGCTAGAAACATATCTCTGAATATGGCCTTATATGTCCATAGGCACAAGGAATGAGGCACTGCTCGAATACTGGCTGATTGGGATATTTATTTTATGATGATGATGACAGACTTAAATTTGCTTTATTGAAAGGTGGCAATTCTTTATCATGCAACATTATTGTACTTAATGAAGTGTTTGGTTTATCTGGTACCAGATTTTAGTGTTTATTTGAGATATTCTTTATTTGTGAACCCATGTGGGTATTTTCACATCATAAAATTCAATTGATTGGTTTTTCATTTTCTATGAATTTTCTATAACACTGTGGTTTTATTTATCTTTTCATATAATAAAACTTTCTTAAATCTAATTTTGTAGTATTTTGAACATGAAAAATGTGACAAATGAGTCATTAGAATGACATTCTTTCTTAATCACATTGATGTTCTGGTATTTTATCTTGTAAATTTTGTTTGGAGAAATTTTAAGCAGCTTGTATAAGTCTACATATGAAGAAATGCAGCTGGAAAGCAATAAAATGTTGCTATCCATACTGAATCTTTTGTACATTTATAGCTTTAAACCCTAATGTAGTTGCTGCTTTCTGAGTAGATTAGAAGGATTTAAATAACAGCTGTTGCTAAGAGACTACTAAGACTTTTTTTGTTTTCCCATGAACAAAAAGTATTGTCTGGCACAATGAAACATATTGACAGTAATTTTAAATATACTTAAGAAAACGGTATTATATTATCCTACATGTGGCATCCGCGGCTACATGTTTGATTGCGTCAAACTGGCGGCAGTCTGCTGCACCATCATTGCGAGCGGGCTTGGACAAGACGTGGTATGTATTTAAAATAGAATTTATGACCTGTATAATACATAATTCTACAAAATCATTTTGCAGTGTCTGGGAACTGTGGGCTTCGCACTTCGGAGCTCCTCTTCCAGTTTTTGGAAATCAGATCTGGAGGTTTTCTACTTTTCTACTTCTCATGGTTTCATCCTTTCTTCCACCTTTGATCTGTTTTTTTTCTTTATTTTTCTCTTATTGGATGGTTGGCCCCCCCATCTTTTTCTTATTCTTTGCTTTAATTCTACATATACAAAATTGAAGGGTATGCAGAGACCTATGTCTCCATCTTCTGTATTCACATGATGTCACATAGCATTGTAAGCTATGGATTGTTTCTTCTGTAATTGTCATGTTGCATTGCAAAATGTTACCCTTCTCAATAAAAATATATATAAAAAAATAGTGGATGGGACTTTTGATAATTGGCTGTTTCCTGTGTGGTCTGCACATGCGTATGCATAAGAGCAACTTCATTTGAATGCAATCTACTCATTGCCAAACAATGACACTTCTGCCGGTATCCGGTTGTTATGTCAACAGTCAAAATGTTCGACAGTTGAGTATTATGTTAGTATTATATATATGTTATGTATATATATTAATATTATTATTATTATTGTTATTATTATAAGTCAGAGGTTTTTTTTATAAGCCGCCTGCATTACAATACATTTACAGACGTTACAAACAAATACTAACATAATACTCAATTACTGACATTTTGACCTGTCAACGTTTTGACTGTTGACATTTTATAGCAGACTCCTTCTGCCAACAGTAGAGCTTGGTTGCCCTCACAAGTGGGAGTAATTTACAACATAGATGAAGAAACATACTGCTGATCAATCCAGACTTCTACGGCGTCATCATTTTAAGTGCAACCAGATAAGAAATTTTAAGGTAAGGTCTTGGTGTAATTGCAAGCTATGATGGGTGGTTACCCAAAATAGTGATCCAAACACAGAATAATAAAATCTTAGGATTCAGTCTAGTATTAGTATTATTAGTTGTTTGTTGTTTTGTTACTCTTAGTTTCTTGAAATGCTTTTGATAATATTACAATTTGAACAAAGTATTTATATATCTCAAAATATCTAAGGAAACCACTAAAATCAGTGTAGGTAAAAGTACAGGAATCCTATGACTGACACACAATTTCTAGCACAGTTATCTCATTGGAATCATAATCTAATGTGAATACTAGGACAATTTGAATTGCTTGAACTAAAGCTTATTTTTGGTCACAACCATGGTCCAAGTGGGATCCATTGTAAATGCACAGATATATCAAGCTTTCTGGCTGTCATCTAGTGAGGCATCACTCTTTCATGAATGATGACTGTGCCATTCAACCCATAATTGGTTGATTTTGCTGATTATCACATTATTGAATGGTGTATGGCCAACTTTAGTGATGCAGTACTCTCTACTAGAGAGAGTCTCTAGGGGCCTGATTCAGAGGCTGAAAATAAGAACTTAAAGTTACACCTGGGCAAAACCATTTTGATTTCAGGGGGAGTCAAGTTAATTTTATTCTATGCATGCAGGGAGAATGCTTTGCTTTTACTTATTGCACACAGATACCTGATCAGCTTCACTTTTAAACTGCTAATTAGACTTGAGCTGGGAAACATCACCTTTTAACTATAATACTGTTGCAACAAATGAAATTTGACTCCCCTGAAATCAACATGGTTTAGCCCAGGTGTAACTTTAAGTTCTTATTTTCAATCTCTGAATCAGGGCCTAGATGTGTGTATTCTGTTAAAAGACTATTTCCTCATATAAGTAATTTGTTTATACAAATTGTGCAAGAGAATGTTATCATTCCATGTGGAAATTGCCACTTCATTACTGCATTTTATAAGGCATCAGTGATCTTTGGTGTTTCTTGATGGTCATGTCTCACAATTTCTTGATTTCTCATTTATGTGTATTCATTATGTATTCCTCAACATTAACTCACCTATAAGTATGCTGCCATTTGTTACTAAAAGTGTCATTGTGTGAAGTATCTTTATTACTTAATATTAGATTAATGACCTGTAAACTCAAAAATTCATTGGTTTGTCATCTTTTTCAACAACCAATCATATTATTGGTGTCTTTGACCGTGTAGGCTTTTAGTTTCTGTAACATATAGCATTTGGCTTTTATGCTAAGAAAAACCAAGTTTCTCTACATTGAAGGTAATTATATAAAATTTAATTTGTATTTTTCATTTATTCACTTATAATGCTGGTCTCTCTTTTCTGACGGTTCCCCACACCTGTACATTGTATGCTCCTTTCTTCTTACTCATATGGAATTTAGACCATTTATCAGCATCAGAACCAGTTAAAACTGATGTACAAGCTCCAGCAGTTCTACTCATCTTACTGGGTTGTCTGAATTGTTTCCTGTGTCTGTGATTCAGTGGAACAATGTGCTTACAATTTAAATCCATACCGACTGCCGAATTGGTTTCTTCACTGCAATTTGTCCTTCATCTTTAATACAGCAACTACTGACTTTTAAACACAGCGGTGTATTCACTATAAGTGCAAGGTATGCAGTGTCCATGAGCTAAAAAGCTAAGGGGCTCTAATGACATTTTGTCCCAGCCTGCACATGTATTGAATTATTTAGAATTAGATTTATGAGTCTTCAACCCATCTAGATTTTTTAAAAAGTACATGAAAGGTATATTTTAATGTTTTATTGACTGTATCAAAGCAGTATTACCTCTGCCCTTGAACTTGTATTACATAGTGGCTATAAGTTCATAAAAATCATTCGTTTGTTTTTTGATTTTCTTTTTAAACCTCTCTCCTCATGGTTTATACATCTTTGCATTCTCACCTACTTGATATGGACTCCAGCCTTGCACATCTGCTTGCCAGACTGCATTGACACACTATCACCAAATCCTCCGTTATTGTCTATAATAAGAAACAAGAGAAACAATGGCAAAGCTGTGTAACGGGAAAAAAGTAGGCAAGTACTTGTTTGATCATGACATAATCTGACATAGTGGGGTCAAATAACTATAGCTCCAAGCATAGAACAGTTATAACCATTTTACAAATGTGTAAGTGATTTTAGACTTGCAGGCAGGATAGACTGCAAACTTGCCATTCACTAATTTATCCAATATGAATAAAGATTTTGCATGAAATTTAACTAGTTAGAATCTTATATTTTTGAAATATCATTTGTTTTTTAGGGAAATGTTTACTTAAATACTTTGTTTTTGTTTGTTTGTTTGTTTTTGCCAAAATACTCCAAATGCTCCATCACACAAGTTTATAAATCATCAATTTAAACAAAAATAGTGGAGATTAGAATTTGTTATTGTTTTTTTCCAGAAAAGTTTTTTATATGTACCCTGAGACAGACGAAAGTTCCTTTTCGGCTGTTTCTGTTTTGAATGACAGCCATTTAAGATTTTTTTAATGAATGGGTGAGTATGCCGATCGGGTAACAGAAGGGGAGGGTTAGAATTAGGGAAAGGGTTGGTGTCGTTTTTACACTTACCTATCGGAGCACCGTATTCAGTGTTCAGGAGATCGATTGCTATGCTTCATTAAGGCTCGGAACAGGCTGTGAGAGAATGGCCCTATCGAAATAGTATGCGGAGAGGGGATGGGTCGGCTGTGGGGAAGGGAGGGTTAGCATTATAAAAAAGGGAAGGGTTAGGGTGCCTTAACTGCAAAGCATAGCGGATACCTAACAAAGCATGCTGGGAACTGTAGTTTCACAACACCTGCAGTGTCACAAAATAGCCATGCCTGGAATAGAGGATAATTCTATGAGGAGCAATGTGCTGCATGTCCGTACAGCACTTGTGCAAACAACTTAGTGGTGCAAGTGGAGTTTGCACATGCACATTAAAGACTATGGGCCGTATTCAGAGATCCGTCAGAGAAAAGTACGCAATTATTCGCACAGACATAGTAAGGCAACACCCCTGACACTCCCCTCACACGGACGGGTTTTCTGTGACTTACGGGTGCCTCGACCAGCCTTATCTTTAGTGGGCATTTCCGTGCGTCGAGTAGTTCCGTATGTGCATAGCTAACTAACCGCGCTTACACCTCGCCCACACTCCTTCATTAAAATGCCCCCCCTCCACTGCCCATTTTTATTTAAATTCTAACGTGTGTATTTTTACGTGGCAGATCCGTGCGTATTTACCCACATGCGATTCACAAGTCCGTCCATGAGGCACTTCCGCACATAGGGCCTGATCCAGAGCTACGAAATTTCGCACGACGGGCGAATGCGTACGTTCGACCGT
>WWET01000191.1:127670-155288 GCA_011038615.1 Limnodynastes dumerilii | reverse complement strand
ACGCTCGCTCGAAATCGGCCAATTTCGTAGCTCTGGATCAGGCCCATATAGTCTATTTGAACTACGTAAATAAATTTACTACACAAACGTACCTAAAAATATGCATGGCAATGACTGCGAAAACCGTTCTCTGAATACGGCCCTATGGGCCTGATTCAGACTTATGAAGGTGCTTAAAATAAGAAAGAGGAAAGTTACTCCTGGGCTAAACCATGTTAATTTCAGGGGAGTCATATTTCACCTGTTGCAAACAGTATTAGAGTTGAGAGGTAATAGTAAAGCTGGTCAGTATCTGTGAACAATAAGCAATTCAAAGATATATCCCTGCATGCAAAGAATACAATTTACTTGACTCCCCCTGAAATCTGCATGGTTTAGCCCAGGAGTGACTTTCCTTTCTTATTTTAAGCACCTTCTTAAGTCTGAATCAGACCCTATCAGTGGTTGCTCTGACATGATCATCTATTCCCCCCGCCAAGCAGCAGTGTTGAAAGGGAGGATATACAAAGCGCACTCCTATCCAATTGTTCATTGATCCTACATTAAAAAAAATAGGGAACAAAATTTAAATGCATAAAAGAGGTAGAAATATCTGCTCATAACTCATTAGTAGAAATAAACAGCCATTTAAAAAAATCATAGATTTTGCTTTAATAGCATTTATAAATATTAAAAAAAGGTTTTCCTTTTATTCATCCAGTAAACCACAGAAAGTTTATATATGCAGTACATTCCTCTGCTTTCTTTGTGAAGTATTGTATATTACTGTACATCTTCTCCACTGTCATATTTACTGTACTGATCTTTAATGTGGTATTCCATTTTCACCAATAAAAACTAACATGTGGGAGCCAGCAGTTAAATATATGCATAGAACAGTTCCTTGGTGGCCTTAACAAGGTCTTAACAATATAATTATGTTTAGAACATGAAGCCAGCAAGATGATATGTGAACTTCTATTGGTATTTATCATGTCTTTTGAAATTCTTGGGAAATTATGCTGTAAATGCCGACATCACATAACAACTTTGTTTATGGCTTGTAAACAAAATATAGCAGAGTCAGCATTATTCTATATTAACTGGTTTTTCTTTTGGTTGATTTGGCCCTGTTGAGTTTACCTCTAACATTTATCATTGCTTTCTGACTTTATTTTATCTTTCCACTATCTATACTATAATTGGCCCCGATCCTAACCTACGTACGCTAGCGTATTTACACTAGCCAATGATATAATATCACTTGCTTGTATTTACTGCGCATGCGCACAGCAGATGTTACGCCACGTAACTCCCAACGTACGTAACATCAGCATAAATACGAACGAAGGGGCGAGGGCTGCAATACGACACACGTAATTACACTTTGGAGACGGGGGAGGCATACGCTTTGTGACATAACTAGCCCGTAGGTCTGGATCTACCCCATTATGTCTAAGACCGCGTTAATAATAACATTATATTCACTTAACAAAGAATTTAAAAAAAATAAACAATAAAAACACTTTTAAGTTGGAGTAATGAAAGCAAAAAAACAAACATTAAATTGATACTATTATTAAGTTTTAATGATTTTTTTCATCAGTCCTTTATTTAAAACCAACTTTATTTTTCTGTAAAATATAACAAAAACTGTTTTTGCTACACCTGCAAAGGTACTAACCACTTAATGCCACCAGGCTGCCCTACTAATATAAACTATAATTCCCAGACAAATTAAATACTCAACATGTACTGTACTCTATATAGTGTGCCATGTCCAGCGTATATTGGTATCCGGAAATGCCACACTACAAAAAGTAGGGTATATAAGGGTTCCAGAAATGACACACTATCTAAAGTACAGGTCTGGGAAAGGCTCATACTATAATATATTTGGAGTATATTGGGTCTAGGAATTGCACACACTGACATTATCAGGCTTTACAATACCACACATATATTTAAGTATATGTCATTTCCAGACCTCTTTAATACCCAACATGTACATTATATGATATACTGCATATGAGTAATCTAGAGACGACACAGTCCCAGTGGATACAACTTATATGGCAAACTTGAAGCAGCTGTCTGTCCCTTTTGGCCAGCAGTGATACTTGTAGTGATCTGCTATTTTGTCGTTTTCGGAGTTGTGCACAGAGCAGTGGTCTCTGTTTTTTTACGTAGATTGCATAAATGCGGACTGAAAAACCTAATTTATGCAATATATGTAAGAAAAAGATACGTAAAGTACATAAAAAAATTACTACGCATGCGCAGTAGTAAAAATCGTTAAACACCAGACATATATGTTATACGTCCAGTACTCTGAATACGGGTCTTAATCTTGTTAAATATTCATTTTAACTATCTGTTGCTTCAGATTTCATTTTATTTTATTGTTACTTAACCTTATACTCTGCTTTACAAAGCTTTTTGTTTTTTAAACTAAATTTTTCCAACTTTTAAGCCATCTAAATCTGTATGGCATCATGCACTTTATTATACCTTACTTTTGTTCTTTTCCAGTTAATTTATTAACTGTAATGCTTTTCTCATCATATTTCATTCCAAATCTTCTGAGATTTATTGTTTATACAATGCTCGCTTAAAGTGTTTCATGAACCGTAGAAGTGACTTAGAAGTTCTCTTTTAGCTTTAAATAGCAAAATGTGATTATGTACCGACAGCAGTACTGGAGAAAGAAAGCTGTAAAATCAGAAGAAATTGGCTTTAGACACTGCACAAAATTACAGACATCAGTATGTTTTGGGATGTTATCGATAACTATACAGATATACACTATATGGACAGGAACTGTGACATTGTATTCAAATACATACACTTTAATATGCAGTTGGCCCCTCTTTTGCAGCAATAACAGCTTCCACTCTTCTTGGAAGGCTTTCCACACGATATTGAAGTATTTATGTGGGAATTTTTGCCTATTCATTCTATAGAGCATTTATGAGGTAAGGCACTGATGTTGGAGGAGAAGGCCTGGCTCGCAATCTCCATTCTAGTTCATGGTCAGGGCTGTATGTGGGTCAGTCAAGTTCTTTCACCCCAAACTCATCAGACCCATGTCTTTATAGTCCTTGCTTTGTGCACTGGTGCACAGTCATTCTGAAATAAAAAAGGGCCTTCCCCAAAGTTGCCACAAAGTTGGAAGCATAGCATTGTCCCAAATGGGTGTGAGTTCCTGCTTAGAACAGCCCTATTTCAATAGGGCTGTTTGCTCCCAGCCAGTTGTGAACTGGCTGGGATTTTGATTGCTTCTGCCTTAAAAAGGCATAGAAATCGATCCACGGAGCATCAAACTTTCAAAGTTCCGCCATCTTCCAAACACAGACTATATAATGAATCCTCATGAAAGCGTTGAAAGTGATGTTGGAAAACTATCATCACATGGAAAAATGCTGGAGCTGATTCAGAGCTGTGATTCTGTCTGCTTTTCAAACAAAAGTGCTGCAGGAAAGAGCATTGCTCATGCTTACAGCAGGAGCGATCACAGAAAGATGGACGCAAGGCTGCAAATCCGTCTGTGTCTGCACCTTTCAGCTCTTCAACATTGGAACTAGACATTCCATGGTATTTAAATGAAAAAAGGGGTGTTTTTCTAATTTAAATAGTCACAGTAGTAGAATAATTTGCCTGTGCTTCCGTGATATGCTGACACCATCTCAGGGGATAGTGTAAGTAATAAGCGCCGGTCACTACTAGCTCTGGTATTAATGTACCTTAATGAAAAGAGCATTTAAATGGGTTGTTGTCTTGCATAATCTTGATTTGCATAATACCTAAGAATTGAAACCTTTATTTGATTCATTACTAATTTTGTTTATATAATATAGCATACTTTTTTAAATTGGCAAGAAAACTGGGCGGTAAGAGATTGATCGTGGACAACATTCTTAGAAATCCTTATTTGGGAAAGCAGGTATCCCAGAAGTCATTCCAAAATAATGTCCTGCTTCTTGCCATATGCCACTGTAGCAGTTCTAAACTTTGTTTTGTGAGTACCTGTTTAATGCTTCAGATTTAGGCCAAGTAACACATTGCAGTGGTTGCAGCTACAATCTCTGGGGTTTATTTAGGTACACATATTTAGGTTTTTTGGTACATCAACTATCTGAGATTCCATCCATATAACTTAATATTAAGGGTAGAGAGCCATCATTTTGAATATATGTTTCACTAAACCCTTAATGTAGCTCCCCTTCTTATTCTAGAACAACTCCTTTCAGATGATTCCCCAGGTGTCTAACTGCAAGCATAGCAACAATGTCGATGCCTTACTGAGTGTGCAGTTTAATCACATCACTCTTTCTTAGTTAAACTTATTTAATATTTAGCATAGATCATAAAACTTTGTATTTACTTGTTGTTGTAGAATTTTGTCCCTTTTAAGATCCAAATGCAGCATGGACAGGGATTTGATAGCGGACCCCCCACTGTATTTACACATCTACATGTGCTTCTTATTAACCACTCGCAAGTACTTCTCACCTTATTACCTTGCCTAAGTAATCTCCAACTCATTTACACTTAAAATAGCAGTGGATTGGAAGTCTGGTCTATTGTACCTATACTGTACATTGTGATACTGAGCCCCACCCACTTGTATGCGCAAGCTGAACTCCTGTCGAAAGCTATGAGAAATGTAATTTGTCAAAAATCTAAATTGAGGGGATTGCGTTCCACTTGGGTTACATGGATATATGCACAATCTGATTTTTTAAATGTTCTGATCGCATAGAAATCCTCTTATTCTCTGAAGTCTTTATCTAATCCCAAATCTTTATTGTAGCGCTCCTCCTTTTTTTTAAAACACAACTCCTGTCAGATGGTTCTATAGGTACAATAGGTGAAATACTTGGTTCTATAAAGTGGTTTTATACGTGCAATAGATTGGGATGTACTTACTATGTCCAGATAAAGTCTAACCTGGATAAAGATTATAGCAATAATTCCGAGAGCGATAGGAAATATCACTTACAAATTGGTTAACTGCATAAAACAATTTACTTTATTGAACATACATATAAAATAGTACAGCACATAAAAACTGGGTTTAATTAATAAACACTGCATTATTGACAGTATGAACTTTCAAAAGATAGAAAGATCTTAATTAAACCATCAATGATTCTTCATATGTATTACTCAAGACTATTTAATAATCGCAGGATGAAAAAACTTCTCAATGATCTTAATGAGGTAATATTCACTTGCATACTTCAATCCACTTATAGTTTTTACTCAATCAAGGGTGGCTAGTTGAAACATAGGGCCGATTCACCACTCTGTCATTTTTTACATACGTGCCTAATTTTGCCATTCCAGCTACTACACATATGTAGTAACTATTTTACGCTATCTACGTAGTGTTTCGTTACGCAGATTGCGTACATGTGGTCTTTACGCTACCTCGGGGCATTCTTAGGAAGAAACAGGATGGGGGAGGGATTAAGATTAGCCAGGGAGGGTGGAGAGAGGCCATGTCTATACGGACATTGCGTGTTTACATAAGGTAGCCCTAGGGCACTCGTAAATGTCATAAGGTACCTAAAAACAGGGGCTGGAAGAGTGGGTTAGGTGCAGATCTGTCCGCACCTAACTCACTCTTAACTGTGAATCAGGTTCTATGTTATTACTATTGTTTTAAAACCCATTTTTTTATCAATAATATTATGCTTAATTACTTAAGTATACTTACATGACATTTTACAGCACATTGAAATGTGGGGGTGTATATATAATGTTTGTAAAAGGTCTTGTGTGGGTATAAGGAATTTACTAGATCGCTCCGGGTGATTGAGTCACATCCCTCAAGAAGACAGCGACAAGAATGGGGTGCAGGCACTGCATTAGAGATGTGTGTGACACACATATATTATTCAGATATATACACTTACATTCTAGATTTTTTAACAAGAGCTTTTGGATGTTACATAAGTATAACTTTAAAATACAAGATTTACTAAATACAAAACTTCAATTCACACTCTGTTATCCTCCTACTTCCCTGTTCAAACTAAGTTATGGTCCCCCACATACACTAAACTACCTTCCTTCTCCAATTAACAGTGAATAACTGACCCTTACATAGAAACATAGAATGTGATGGCAGGTAAGAGCCACATGGCCCATCCAGTCTGCCCAGTTGTTTATTTAAAACTATACTGACACTAAACCCTGGTTACCCTCAATTTAGTTTAAGATTTAGGCAGGGCCGCCATCAGGGGGGGACAGCCAGGCCTAGTGTCCCGTCCTGGACAGAGAGGGGGCCCAGGATAGCCCCAGGCCTCAACTCTGTCCTTCCCAGGACACCAGGGCCATAACTAGGGTGGTGCAAGCAGTGCCAATGCCCAGAGCGAGGAGAGGGTGAGCGCAGTGACACTATCACCTGATGAATATCCTGCTGCTCCGCAGAGAGATTCTCAAAGATTTCCACAGTGCCTGACAGGTTGACCAATCAGGGAGTAGCTGAGATCATTGTGCTACTCCCTCATTGGCTGCTGCAGCTATGCACTACTCCCACTTCCTCCATTTCCTCCTTCCAGTCTACCTCAGCGTCTACAGTGTGCATAGCTCTGCTAAAAAGTAAGTGCACAGCACTGCTAAAAAGTGTGTGTGTGTGTAAGTATTGTGTGCACAGCTCTGCTAAAAAGTGTGTGTATGTGTGTGTAAGTATTGTGTGCACAGCTCTGCTAAAAAGTAAGTGCACAGCACTGCTAAAAAGTGTGTGTGTGTGTAAGTATTGTGTGCACAGCTCTGCTAAAAAGTAAGTGCACAGCACTGCTAAAAAGTGTGTGTGTGTGTAAGTATTGTGTGCACAGCTCTGCTAAAAAGTAAGTGCACAGCACTGCTAAAAAGTGTGTGTGTGTGTAAGTATTGTGTGCACAGCTCTGCTAAAAAGTAAGTGCACAGCACTGCTAAAAAGTGTGTGTGTGTGTAAGTATTGTGTGCACAGCTCTGCTAAAAAGTAAGTGCACAGCACTGCTAAAAAGTGTGTGTGTGTGTAAGTATTGTGTGCACAGCTCTGCTAAAAAGTAAGTGCACAGCACTGCTAAAAAGTGTGTGTGTGTGTAAGTATTGTGTGCACAGCTCTGCTAAAAAGTAAGTGCACAGCACTGCTAAAAAGTGTGTGTGTGTGTAAGTATTGTGTGCACAGCTCTGCTAAAAAGTAAGTGCACAGCACTGCTAAAAAGTGTGTGTGTGTGTAAGTATTGTGTGCACAGCTCTGCTAAAAAGTAAGTGCACAGCACTGCTAAAAAGTGTGTGTGTGTGTAAGTATTGTGTGCACAGCTCTGCTAAAAAGTAAGTGCACAGCACTGCTAAAAAGTGTGTGTGTGTGTGTTTAAGTATTGTGTGCGCAGCTCTGCTAAAAAGTAAGTACACAGCTCTGCTGAAAAGTAAGTGCACAGCACTGCTAAAAAGTGTGTGTGTGTGTAAGTATTGTGTGCACAGCTCTGCTAAAAAGTAAGTGCACAGCTCTGCTAAAAAGTGTGTGTGTGTGTGTGTAAGTATTGTGTGCTTATTGATTGTGTGATATGATGCATGCATGGTGTGTGTGATAAGCATGCATGCATGCATGGTGTGTGTGTGTGTGATATAATGCATGTATATAGTGTGTGTGTTCTATTATGTATGTGTGTGTATGTATGAATCTAATGCATGCATACAACTATATTTATGTGTGTAGTTATATATCTAAATATTTGATATATCTATATCTATGTGAGTGTATATGTAGAAAAATGTGTTTGTGTGTGTGTGTGTGTGTGTGTGTGTATGGGGGCATATTAGTTACAATTTTGTTCTCCTCCAGACGCCTGAAGGAAGAAAGAAGGAAAAGTGGTAAGTGACCCTATTTAGGTGCAAAAGGAGTTCAACTCCTATCATCAGGGTTCAAAAAAAATAAATATATATATATATATATATACTGTATATACACACACACAAACATCTGATATGTGTGTTTGTGTATGTGTGTTTATATATATATATATATATATATATATATATATCCATCCATCCAGGGGTGGGCCCTGCATATTTTGTCAGTCCCGGGCCCCACAATTTCTGATGGCGGCCCTGGATTTAGGATATCCTTATATTTATCCCAAGCATGTTTAAACTGTTCTACCATGTTAGCCTCAACCACCTCAGATGGGAGGCTATTCCACTTATCTATCACCCTTTCAGTGTAATAATTTTTCCGCACATTTCCTTTGAATCTACCACCCTCCAGTTTATATTCATGCCCTCGTGTTCTATTACACCTATTCCTTTGAATAATGCCACCTCCTCTAGCTAGTCACAACCCTTGATATATTTGAAAGCTGCTATCATATCCCCCCTCTCCCTTCTCTGCTCCAAGCTATACATCAGGGTTGCAGACTCTCCCGGAATGTCCAGGAGACTCCCGAAATTAAGGCATCCTGGGAGAGCCTGCTAATCTCCCGAAAGTGATTGAGGATCGTGGTTTCATGGAAACCACGGCCTCAAGTCCTGCCCCCCTGCCTAGCAACACTAGTGTACTGGTATTGCTAGGGATAGGGAGGGACTTGATGACGCAATTTGCATAAATCGCGCCATTAAGCCCCGCCCCCGCATGCATCTATAGCTTCCCTCTTGGATCTCCCGGAGCGAAGCTGTTAAAAGTTGGCAACGCTGCAATACATGTTTAGTTCCTCTAGCCTTTCTTGGTATGTTTTATGACACAGGCCATGGACCATTTTAATTGCTCTTCTTTGCACAGTCTCTAATGTATTTATGTCTTTCTGGAGATATGTCCTTCAGAACTGAACACAGTATTTTGTAACCCTTATCCAGCAACCGTTATTTATTAGTCACTTACAGTACCTGCCCTGTGTCTTCTCTGTCAGGCTATTGCTCATTGTCCAAGCTGCTTTTCCTGCACATATACATAGTGCAAGGCTATGGTCACATGTAGCGAGTGATGGGCCTTTTCTCATGCTGACTCTGCTACTGCCTAGCCAGTGAAGGACAGTGTGCTACCACTCAATGCAACTTCGATAACTCGCTACTGTCTGTCAGGCTGCAGCAACCTTCTAACACTCCACCAGACATTAGGCAGTTAATATAATCAATGAATATATTTAATTAAGCTTATATAGAGGACTCACGTTATGTCCTTGCCCAAAGGACACGTCTATATTATACAGCGCTTTACAGAGGATGCTAATTATTCCTGCATCAGTAGAGATTTCACTTTCATTTATTTACCACACAGTAGTTGGTAAGTAACAAGGAGTTTCTGAACTGTAGGAGAATACAGGAGCACCCACAAAATGAAGCAAAATAAAACAACAAAAATAGAATTTTTAAAAACTGTACTTAAAAAAAATCAATGTTGAACTGCATGAGCAGAACCTGTTTAATTTGGATGGTTTTATCCCTGCATACAAGATAGTGTGGTAGCATTAAACTTCCCAGACTGACATTCTGCGCACACACTCACACACCTACGAAAGTGTGGTAGCATTTTCAACCCTCACATTACATGGTTTGCCCAAATGTCCAGATTTTTAATTCTTTTGTCCTTCTAAATTTGGATCTCGGTACCAGCACTGTGTGGGAGCAGTGCTAATCACTACATAACATGGCAACTAGTAATCCATTATTTGCCTTAACAATAAATCCATCAGGTTTTTGTTCTCGAGTGTCTCGTGTTCAACTGTTATAAATAGCTCTTTCACTTTTATTAATCTTTTCTTCTCCTCACTGGGACTATAAAGCATTTTCTTTGAAACTTTACAACATCATTTTTTCTGCTAACTACATTCTAGCTAGAAATCACATGCACATTAAAAATAATCACCTTTAAGATAAAAAAAGGTGCAACTATCTAATCAGCTGTAACTATAGCAATAAATTACTATGGAATAATAATTAAATGCTACCTTAGTTACCAAAGCCTTTGCAGAAACAGAAGCACTAATTATTTCTTTTAATTTTACCTGCTTTATTAAGCACATATAAGGATTTAATGTATTTTAGTGCAACTTCAGCTTTTTATTTAGGGATAATTAGTCTGTTAAAAAGCCAATAATTTGCTGTCTGGCTAGACTACCCAATAAAATAAAGCTGTACTCCCTTGAAATTTGTAGGAAACATGAAAAAAACCATTAGATTCTTACTAGTCTTTACATTTTCAAGCCACATCAATATGTTTTTATTTCACACAGTATTAAATATAACATGTATAACACATAAATATACTATATTACCTACATGTAGTAAGAAACTATTTTTTAAATAATAAAAACCAAGGGCGAAGCTAGGCAAAGCCAGATCCCGTAACAAATTTCTTAGGGGGACTTACAATACAAAGTTGCCCTTCCATATCTGCTCTGAAAATAACAAAATGCTGTTGGCAGCCTCAGAGCCCCCTTCACCACCTGTAGTATCTACATCTCTTGCAACCAGTTGCAGTCCCCACATAGAATGCCTGATTTCCGAAACTTTCGGACATACGAAAGTTTCTTTTGGAGTGTTCGAATACCCCTTCAGTTTAGAATTTTTTTTCAGAATAGGTGAGTATGACGATCGGCATACTCACCCATTCCATTTTGGAAATGCTGCAGCCACTACCACAGGGCCTGGACCACAGGAAAGATGAATAACCTCTCCAGGGTTAGGGTCAGGCTGTGGGGGAGGAAGGATTAGGGTCAAGCTGCAGGGGATGGAGTAACCCTAAGTAAGGGGAGTAAGGGGATGGGCAGGCTGTGGTTGAAGGATGGTTAAGATTAGGTTAATGGAAGGGGAGGGTTAGGGTTAGAATTAGAATACACACATACATATACATATACACACACATACACACACACACACATACATATACACACACTAAGGTTAATTTTGTCAGCAGCCAATGACCCTACTAGCATTACATGCTTAATTTCTAAATGTGCATGTCTAAACTATTTGTGAAACATTAAATGAACAGTAAATAATGCATCCAGCACCAAGCACATTCAATTCCTAGTTACTAATTACTGTTTTAAGACGAAATATACTTAAATAATAAAGCAAGCACAATTCTGAGACTGTCATTCATCTGTCTGAGCTTGCATGAAATATTCCCACCTGCCAAAGGTCATGTCTAAGTCCAGGGGGCTGACACTACAGAACCTATTTTAAACCGGTGAGTTAGAATTTCAGTCTTCAGAAGCAATACCAATACTTGGAAGCTGCTGCTGCAGTACTGTGCTGTTGTCACACATTTCATGTGTGCATAATATTTTCATTAAAATCATTTTTTATTGTTTTATTGCATTCAAATTGTTATTAAAGTGTTTTCACTATTTATATTTTTTCCACTATACTATACAATTTATCACCCATGTGGTGAATTGTATCTCTTGTGCACCGTATGTGGTCACGTCGTTTAATTGAGTTTGGCTGTTTGTATATATATGCTTTGTGCCGGCTTTGATTTTCATCCAATGGTACCATTGCGCGTCTTTGAATTTGCACGCAGCCTGTCCCAGTTTTCTGCATTCAGATTTGCATGTACCACTAGATCTGGCCCATAGGATAGTGGGATTTGGAGAGACACAAGGGTAAAGAGAGTGAAAGTTGCAGACAGAGATAGACATGGCATGGGGGTTAAAGAGAGAGGGACATAAGAGAGAGTGGGGGTTTAAGACACAGGAAGACGGTGTAAATGGCATAATCGCTAAGTATTTAGGGCCAGATTCACAACCCCGTCATTTTAACATACGCTTGTACGCAATCTACGCAACGAAACACTACGTAGATAGCGTAAAATAGTTACTAAGCATGCATAGTAGCTAGAAACGTAATATTAGGCACGTATGTTAAAAATTACGTGGTTGTGAATCCCGCCCTTAATCTCTTTTTTTATTAACTTAAATGTAAGACAGAAATAAAGTATATTAAAAATATATACAGAATGTTGATCAACTAAAACTTACACTTACAACATATATTTAATGGATCCATTTTAACTTTAAAATACAGTTAGGATTTTGGGATTTTGTATTAAATAGAATGTATTACATAAAATGCTCTTTGCCATTAAAGTATGTTAGAGAGCTTTGTGATGTATCCATTCACAGTTAATGCTCTGCAGAAGATTTCTGTACATAATGCTTAGACAGATGATCCCATAGATCTTTTTATATTTTGCTGAATAATAATAACTGTAAGCAATACAAATAATGGAACTGATTCACACTTTACAATTCTTATGATTTTAGGTGCGTATATTTAAGAACGGATGCACTGCACATGTGTAGTAACTTTTATACGCTATTTGCATAGGACTTAAGTTTGCAAATTACGTGCTTATACACTACTAACTTAAAATCTGTAGCTTCGTAGTAACATACACAAAAATGGGTGTTCCATGAATAAGTAACTAGGCAGATACGCAGAGAGGCATTTAAATGACCAAATGAAGGCGCGGTTATGCAGTTAAGTTCCTAAGTAGACGCCCTACGCATTCAAATGTGAACCTACAGTTAAAGGAGCCCTATGGCACTCGTAAGTCACATAAGAACCTAAAAACCGGGGGCGTGCCAGTGGCAAACGCAGGAGTTTGAAAGGGGGGTTTCTAAAATGTGTAATACATGTGGGGTATATTAGCATATCTCAGAACATTTTGGAGTTTGAAAACAGGACAAATAAGCTCCGTCCCTTTCAAGCTATGCTCCCCTCCCCCACTGTCATACCACACAGTGCAAAACTTACCCCTAGCCTGTGAGCGTGTGTGTTAGGGATTTAGGCAGAGGTTAAAGTACTGTTTAAAATTGTAAAGCGCTAATTAAGGTGTTAAAAAAAAGTATGTAAAATGATAATACTGATATGGTCATAATATGGTCATAATATTTGACTGCCAAAATATCTAAGACATCCATTAACGTTCTTTGTGAAAGCAGGAAGTTTAGAATGTAGATTTAAAAAGAATAAAATTTAAATAAATCTATATTAAAGAATTGTGTTATTGTCTGTAACAAGTCTTGTTTTTCATATTTTTTAGGTCATTTATAAGTTACTTCATTCACACAGTTAAATAGTAGTTTTATATTGCAGGAACAGATCTAATAGCAAGTATACAATACATTAGTAGAGCACATTACACAATGGAATAAGAGCTTATGTCAGTGCATAAGCACGGTTGAATTTGTTGACACATTTACCATTCCCACCTGCTTTCCTATTGCAGCACAGGCCAGGACCATCTTCCTCCATATCAGTCTACCTCACATGGACGATAAGCCATGCCCCTTTCATGGCACCCGCTAAGCCACGCCTCTTTTAAAAAAATATATATATTTTATTGCACATTTTTCTATTTTTTTTAAATTTTTTATCCGGGGGGTTTCTGGGCAACCAGAAACTCCCCTGGATGCGCCACTGCGTGACGAGGGTGTATCATTGCTATTAGTTGCGTATATTCAGGAACCTATCGCATTATTAAGTGTGAATCAGGTCCAATGTCACAATTGATGTCAAATTTTCCTGAGAGCACTTGTATATACAGATCCACTTACATCATTTATTGGCATTCATTATCAAAGATCGTTTACTAGACTTTACTGGTGCTTGTTAAATCAGCAATGATGGATGTGAACAAAACAACTAATGAGCTTAGGACAGACACATCTTTTTATTGCATGCAAACTTTTAACCCTAAAATTTAGTAAGCTGTGAGTTATAAAGAGAGAATTGTCTAAATGTGTTCTTTTCTTTTTCCTTTGTACATTAATAATATTATTTGTTTTCATAGTTTTTTAGTCCAATTTTTGGTTGTAATGTCTATCCTAAAAATACGTCAGTCATTTTAGAACTTTACCTGCTTACTTATAGCAATTGGGGAAAAAAACTCTGACAGGTTATAAAATCAGAAACAAGCAATATAATACAATGTAGCTGATAATGTATTAACCACTGCTCTGTGCTCTCATAAATCATTCAGCTTTGCTATAAAACCTGACAGTGTGTAGTATCCCTTTGGGATAAGCATATGTAGTTTTACAGAAAACCTTTTGATATCTTCTGAGATATGACCCTGGAAGACCTGATAAAATAGTGTGGCATAACAATGCAGCAAGTGTTCAGCACATAAATCTGTATTCCATCTGTGATCACCACAGGGTTTGAAGAAAGTTTGATGTTTTACTATCCCAGTTAGTCATCCCTTATTAGTGACACTGTTGCCCCAGTCACATTTTGTTATTACTCCCCATACAAACTGTAAATGGCTGTTTTCTGTTTGCTTGGGAGAGTGGATGCATATAGCTGGTACCCGCTAGGGACTTGCCACTCTCATATGGTTCAATCCACCTCAGTGGGATCTTCAATGCAAACAGGTGTCCCAGACATTGCGATGTGACAATAAAACACATGGTTAGTGCAGGTGCAGTCACAGTAGTCTTGTAAAATCTCCTAATGATCAATGAATGAGCCAGACCACATCCATATGGGATTAAAACAAAGCATCCCATTTATTACATGTAAATCCTTGCAGTCTACTCTTCTCTACCACAGTATGTCAGACATTCTACCTTATTGTGATTATGCTTGCTTTCAGAGATTAGACATGGTGCACTCCAGGTAAAGAAAGAAAGCAAGAAACAAAGGTCCAGATTTACAGTTACGTAGTTTTTGCCTTACATACGTTGTTTTACGACTGCGCTTACGCAATCTACGTACAGAAATGGTACGTAGAAAGTGAAAATAACCTACTACGCAAGCATAATTCTTAAAACAACGTACGCAAGGCAAAAACTACGTAACTTTAAGTCCGTACCAAAGAAACTAATATTAGTATCCAGGGATGTGGTAGAAATAAAATGTGTTTTAATATTTTTGTTAATCCATATCTGTTTCAAAAGACCAACACATTCTACAAATTACACATATCATCAAATGGGTTAGTTCACCACATTAATGATTTGTCTTTTGACAGATCACTTTGTGGCACTAAAGCAATGACTGGCGTCAGTTTTTAGCGGTATCCAGAGAGACAGTGACATTCCCGCAACTCCTGTCTCTACAAAGAGTTCAACAGTGACAGGTAAATGTTCTTAATCCTTCCCCTAACCATCTCCTTCCCACAACCTAACTTTTACCTTCCCCTAAGCCTCCTCGTCCTGCTGCCTAACCTTAACCCTCCACTCTCCACAGCCTAACTTTATCCTTCCCTGTCCTACAGCCTAACCCTAACAAGAATAGGTACCTTGTGGAAATAAGAGTGTTTGACACTGTAACCGTTCCGAGATTGAAATATTAATATTAAATAGGTGTTGGCACTGATACTGCTGTAGGCTGTATCACTGTTAAAAATGGGTAATCACAGAGACAACTACATCCCTCATCAAATTATATAGAGCTGCTATAAGTCTTGCAGTACTGACACCAAGGGCAGGGACTGAATGAAAGAAAATAGAATAGTTTATCAAAATATATGCAACTAGTTTAAATGGCATAGGACCGGACCTAGCCTTAAGTGGCAATTCTATACATTAGCCTCTGCAACAGAGACTAGCATATATAGTTTGCTATCCCAAATTTTGCACACATGAGAACAGAGCACTCCCTCTGATTTCCATTACCTGGATGCAACCTTAAGTATTCCATATTATGTTGGGACCAGATCCAATGGGAGTTTATTATACAGTATGGGTTGGGTTATGCAGTTCCGTGCGGATAAGCGGTCAGACGGACTGCTACTCCGCACGTTTGCATTAAGGCAGCCTTATGGCAGCATGTCTTCCACACAAGAGAGAGGAGTGACAGAGGGAGTTCACTGCCCTCTTCTGTAAACACCCCTGCACGTATGGAAAGCGTGTTGGTTGTGGATCCGATTCTCGGTGTGGAATACTGGAGCGCTATGTGCTTAGCCAAGCTCCATTCTTATTTTTTGGTGTCCTAGCTGTAGCCTAGCAACAAGCGCACGAATCAGAGACCATGAATGAGCACCCACAAGCCAGAGAGCTGTGGCAGTGCTCTTTGTTGTCATGCGGTCACACTACTCGTGATAGCATGATGGAAGAGGATGTGGTGGAGAACAAGATAAGGCTTGTAACATATCCTCCATCTACTTTAAGCATTAACTATTCTTTATAAATAAAGAATTCATTTAAATGAAAAAATTTAATGAATACATACATTAAAATTTATACATAAAATAGGGAACAGGGAACAGCTAAACAAACAAATAACATCCAATGTAAGGTAAATATGCTTTTCATTGGTCTTCATCTCAGTGGCCTCCCCTTGCTTGCGGAGGAGTTAAGATCAGGAATCAGGGTATGGATTGCTACTGCTGCTACACTCAGAACTCCAAGCACAGTGGCTCTGGAGGTCTGGCTCTTGTCTGTGGAAAATGCCTGCTTTTTGTGATTGTACATGTTCTGCAATTCTAGTACCACAAGATCCAGACATCCAAACTTGTATTAATTCTGATGCGCTCACACAGAAGGCTGGATCCATTGGGTATACAGTAAAGAATCTGGTCCGTGGTTGCTTGGTACACGTTTGCTTTGGGTGCCCAGCACATCCCCAATATGGCTGATACGTACATTAAAATGGAGGAATTGTCTAATGCAGATAGAGAGAATTTCTCCAACTTTTCATGTATTATATTAGTGGGGTTTTCATTTGAAAACTATTTTCATTGTGCTTTGGGGCATTGCATTTTTCATGCTTCCTAGAGGAATTTTCCTAACTGTCCATATATATTAAATGCAGATGAATGGAGAATTAACACATACTGGGGGGAATATGCATTCTGTGGAAAGGGGAAGCAAAATGGGAATTCATCAGATTAGGCATATCTAACAATTGTTCTATTAGGCAACATAAAATATTAGTCAGATGGTATATGTCACTACCTAGTCATCACAATGCAAGGACTAATTTGCTTTTTGAAATAAAATCAAGTTTATTTATGAAAAAGTACCGAGAAATGGCATGGATTTCCTTGAAGTAAGATCCTATTGTTCATATGCATTGCCTCATTTAGATTATCCAGTTGTGATGTTTTCAATATGTTTCCTGAATATCTCATTATGATGCAGGGAAACCTTTTGTACCATATGCAAAACAGTAGGCAGGAGAAATATGCCAGTGTTTTCTTAATTTAAATCAGACTCAAAAACGGGTTTTCAGGATCTATAAGCAACTAGAAGCAGCTGTATGGAAAATACCATTACTTTATACCTTAAGCTACAATCTCAGTTTAATGGCAGTATTTTATTCTTATCATATGTTCTCCCTTTTGGGCTCCCTATTTCAGTAAAATAGGAGAAACTTTATCGGGACAAAATCATTAAAAGTTGAAGGCACAAGATTTTGAGGGTTTTTTTTCCATGTGTTATAAGAAGTTACCAGTAATTGAAACAGAAAATATTTTTTATTTTAAATATAGTAATAATAAAAAATAAGGAATACTGTATATAATCAAATAATCAAATTGTTTCCTTTAAATAGTGAAATATTAAACAACTGACCACACTGTTTACGTATCTTAGGCCCTGATCCATGTATTTTCTGTATGCACGGAGACTCCCCTGTCACTTCCCTCTCATCTGGTCTTGAGGAGGAGTGTTCTGAACATTAACGTGTCCAGAACCCTACCTTATAATCTCTCGGTACAGATCTGCCTACCGTCACCCACTTACCCTTATCTGCATGCCTATCTCTGGCCCTCGTGCGGGTGTTAGGCATGTGGATAACTGGTAATGCCGCCCACTGCACGATACTCCTATAGTACAGAACCAAGTATCTGCACACATGAACGCTGCCATAATAACACGCGACTTCTGCAGCTTGCAGAAGTTGGGTGACATTATTATTTTAGGCCCATAGCTAAGATGGAATGACGGGACCACTGTAGTTTAGTTTGCCTGTAATTGTTCAGTAACTTGCGAAAATGACAATGATTTAATCAAAATGGACCAGCTCCCGAGGGTTGTTGTTGCAATTGCTAGTGTTGGAAAATGCCTGGTTTTTCTAGTAGATAAGTGTGAATTCCACATTTACAGGACAGATCTGGATCCTCTGGATGGCGAGGTGGGAAGCACAGTGAGAGTGTGTCAGGCTATGTCAAATATCTTGTATGTAAGAAATATGAATTGGTTTTCTGACCCTGACTGACATCTTCCTTTATTGTTCTGGCCTAGTCTGTTTCATGGTCTGGCCTGGGGCTATCCTTATGTGAAGTCATATATTCTGGCAGAGGAAAGTAGATACCATAAATGTCCATAGGGATATTGGGTGGGTTGTAAAAGCCAGATCTCTGAAAAAGAGTTTTTCCAGAGCAGATCTGTCACTTTTTCCAAAGGAGTAGAGCATTTTTTGGCTTTAAAATATGTAGTCAAAGATATAGAATTGGTTCACTTCATGGGATCTTTTAAGGAAGAAGGTGTTCCCCGTTTCTGGTCTGTCAACCTAGAAGGTTTCTTTGTGTAAATGCTTTCTGTATTTTCAATTTTATTTTATAAAAAAGTCTTTTGGATGTTGTATGTTAATTTTGTTATTCATTTGTAAATAAGCATTGTGATTCTTATCATATTAAATATCAATTAATAAGTTCATGTCTCTGTGTACTTATGGATTCACGTGTCAGACCAGCCTGGTTATTAAACTCTACATAGTGGAAACATAAGAGGATATTTCTAGTTTATGATAACTCTGATAAAGTATAATCGTGTTAGATTGGTATAGAGGAGAACCTATGACCGCCTGTGAATATTCCTGATGGTGGCAGCTTATTAGTAATAAGTCATATTTGGGGTGAACAAGGGACATTAATCATTGAAGAATAAATCAGGTGGCTGCTGTGATTAACCCCTTGTGTCATAGATAAGTCCCGAAGGCCTCAGGTGAGGTCAGGGTCGTGGCTTTGTGCTAAGTACCCTTCGTACTATCTAGATTATGTGCTGTCTACAGTTAAAGGGTGTAAGGAGATTTAAGTTGGGTCCACTGATCATATGTCTGTACGAGATAGGGGATTGGCCTCCCCTCACCTGGATCCAGCATGGTGCGTGAAGCCCCGAACGCAGTGGCATTGTAAGTCTGAATTTGACCCAGTGTTTGCTTTTCTGGATTTTTTCTGAACAATGTTTAACTTTCCATTGCACAAAAGGTTGATTTGATACAAAATTACAACCACAGAAGTGGTTGTGAGCCATTCCCTTTGGGAATCCAGTTCTGACACTGACTAACAAGGACTGATTGACAATATGTAGGGGGTAACCCCGTGCTCCCCAGGCTTTGGGATATTGACTAGTTCTCACTAGTAAAGCCTCACTTTTTTTTATTTTTTTATCAACGCTCACCTCTGAATTTTTTATCAGACTTGTCATGTCCCAAGTCAAATGAATTACCAGACATCAATGGTGATCTGCACACAGAAGGGCTGAGCATATTGTAAGTAATTACATGTGTTTCTCATACAAATGTATACAATAATGGCAATGAGTTTATTGTAAATTGTAAATACTAATGATGATGATGAACTATATCTTTGCGCACTACTGAAGCTGGATGAAGAAATATTATGAAATGATAACACTTTATTAAGTTTTAATAGAAGATATTTAATGTCATCACCTCTGTCCTTTTTGCATGCTTATCTGTTTTATATATTTATATATATAGTACAATAGTAATATTTTCTTCAATCCTAAAATAAGTTGTTTATATGCTATATATTATCAGTAAAGGCTGGAAAAAAGTTTTCAGCCTTATCACTTTGCTTCTTTGTAAGTGAAAGGGATAGCAGGAAGCTAATGCTGCTGAGAAAAAGAAACACTGCAGATAGAAAGGACTGTTGAAAAGTTCTATTGTACCTTCACGGACATAGTTCTCTAGTGCTATGACACTCATTGGTCTCATTCAGCAAGCAAGCATAAAAGGACTATAGTTGTTCATATGCTATATATTATCAGTAAAGGCTGGAAAAAAGTTTTCAGCCTTATTACTTTGGTTCTTTGTAAGTGAAAGGGATAGCAGGAAGCTAATGCTGCTGAGAAAAAGAAACACACTGCAGATAGAAAGGACTGTTGAAAAGTTCTATTGTACCTTCACGGACATAGTTCTCTAGTGCTATGACACTCATTGGTCTCATTCAGCAAGCAAGCATAAAAGGACTATTCAGGTCTAAACATGTGGATTTCAACACGCATTGATGTACTGGAGACACGAGGTAGCTTTGACTTCAGCTTGGCTGATGATATCAAAACGAATTAGTGAAAAGCTTGCTGATGGGATGATATGTTTATGTGGTGTAGAGGTTATGTGTTTTGCTATGGAAGGTAGAAAGATGTTGAGTGAAGAGAACTGACTAGATGACAGAGAAAAATGTGATGATTACTCTCAATTACAACATTAAACCTTCAAAATACATTTTAATTTAAAGGGAGCGTTTACTTTTTGAAGTTAGCATAGCTTGCGAGAATAGTGAAATTGTTATAACTGAGCTGTGATCACTTTGTTGCTTAAGGCGGCAGATGAATACTGTCAAACAATGAGGGGCGAATCTGTCATAAAAGGTTCAGTATACTTATCTATGTATAACAAGAAACATTTTATCAAGTTTAGTGTTACATGTGCATTCTATTGATCTGTATATACAATATGGAATTGAGATTATCCCTGTTCTATACATTGCAATATTTCTGTTGTATATTTGCGTATACCTCACAGAAGTGCATTGTGGTACTTTAGCATGGTAACTGAAAAGTTACTAAATTGGGCTAAACTTACAACTACAATAGATGTGAACAAAAACCATGTTCATTTACACATATACACAGGAGCAGAAGTATACACAGCCAGGCCCCAAAACAAGGATTTTGACATACATATGGATGGGAGGGACATCCTGCACTGTACGTTGTGTGTGCAGCGCTGAATGCCAGCTGATCTGTGCACATGCGCACATCCTACTTTTTCTCCAAGTATCCCAGGAGAGCTGGCAAATATCCCGCAATGGCCTTAAGGCCATGATTACCACGACCTGAAGTCCTGTTCTCCTTCCTATAAACACTGCTATTTCTATTCTTATGATAGACAGGGCAGGACTTGCTGATGTAATTTTCATAATTTACTAAAATATCGTCATCAAGCTCTGTCCCCTACCAGAATCTATTTCTTCCCTCAGAGATCTCCTGACTTAGAGCTGTCCTATGCCAGTTGTGGGCTTTTTTCTTCTTCTGGCAAAGGACAACTTTCTGTTGCCAGTAGCAGACAAGTTATCTATAAACAGTGCATTTCCCCAGTACCCATAGAAGCTGCATGCCCTGCACACACATAAAATTAGAGATTGTCAGAATGACAGAAGTTGAGAGCATGCTCCATCAGCTCAGCCACCTAGAGGCCAGAAAGGGCACCTCTGCATCTGTGTTCTTCAGTGAGACCTATTGGATCAGAAACAGACTTCAAAGAAAACAACTCCATTAGCACTGGGATGCACTATCCAGATATCAGTGTGTTCACCTTGTAACCACTCTCACTGTCTGACTTTTAACAGCCAGGAGCTACCTTCAAGTTACCAGGTACAGAAATCTGGATGAGTTAAAATAGTTAGGCAACATCTGCACAATAAATTCTATGAGGGAACGCACACTTGGATGGGCCAAAATGAGCTCTGGATCTGGTCAATTATTATTTAACAAGAGCTATAAATCATAATATGCAATATAGAATTATAACTGAACAATATTAAAATGACTAGATACACATATACACAAGACTCCTAGCAATGTCTACCAGTGGAACGACCCATAGAAAAGTAGGGGTATAAAAAATGAGTCACTGAAATGTTATACTTTTACATTGAAGGCTTAAGATGAATGCTATGTCATAACACCATTCACAATTCTACTATTACCAAAAGATCTACAAATTGTATGACCCAAACTCTCCCCCCAGAAGAAATATTTGCGTATCAAAAATTATTAAAATTTGAATAAGATTAGGGATTGAACTAAAATATTATAATACTATATGTAAAAGATGACTTACGTATCGCCTGTTTCCTTAATTATCCTTGTTTTTATTTTTTATTCACTTTTTACAATTTTTTTATGAAATTAGGCATGAAAAAAAAATAAAAAAATTACCAACAAAATGTTTTCAATTTAAAAATTCTGAAATGAAATAATATAGAGTTCAAAAAGAGTAAATGTATAATTGTTTTAACATCTTTATTTTTAACACGATTAGAAACTTTTTTGTTGTATAAAAACAGGAAAGAATAAAGCCCTATTGCGTCTCACAGCATATTTTGATCCCTGTAGAAACTCTGGGTAGCAGAAAATAATAAAATTGTTATGAAACAAATGTGTACAATGAAAACATAATGAATTGCATGCTAAACAAATATATCACTTTGTAAAATAAGCTGTCACGAAGCACCTACTGCTTGGGCATGTTCATAATACATGATGCAGTGTGTAAACAGCTTCTAAGGCAAATGCTAACAGGGTAATAGGAAATGTGACAGTCAGAGGAGATTTACTTCCATATTCTTATTAGCTTTTCTCTACTGGCCACAGAGCAAAAAGATACTTTAAAGACAACTACAAAGCCGAAGAAAAATGGCACCTCTGGCTATTGGTTGTTGAACTCTGAACCTATTACTTGCTCACATAATGAATTTTCAAAAGGTATCATAACAAGCTAGTAGAAATTGTCAGGCTCTCAAAATAAAGGTGAAAGTCCTACAACATAGACTAATACATACAGTATAATACTGATCCTGAAATTGGATCTGCCGTTAATACGGTCATTGTGTAAATATGTATATCTGCTCTGTGACCTGTGGGTCATACCTGCTCAGCTTACGTTCTAACTTGAAAGTCATTTTTACATTGTTAGCGACAGCACAATGAAAAGAAAACGTTACTTAAAGAGTATACAGGCTGCAGAAAATATCATCAGTCTATTCACATTTTGATTAATGTCTTTTCATTACCATAACTATTAACCACTGCATAGTTTGTGATTTAAAGTAGAATCACTTAAAGTATTACAGTGTCTTTATGGTATTTACATTTTTTTTGAGAGTATTATAGTGTGTGTATATGTGTATTCACATACACAGGGTCCGAGTGTTCCTGGGTGTATTAAGGGGTCGAGAGCCCCATTTTCCCCCCTGGGTTCAGCTGTACAACTGATCTGATCTTCTTATTCCCCAGTCCGCTACAGGTCATGGGAAGTGGGGGAAGGGGCACTGGGCTCAGCTGTACAGCCTATCCGATCTTCTTCTATATGACACAGACCAGGCCAGAGCAGAAGATCCTATCGGCTGTACAGCTAAGCCCAGTGCTTCTCCCCTCTCCTTCTCTGCTGCATGTCATACTATAAGTTGACAGGCAGCGGAGCAGCAGCATCAGAAAGCCTCTACATCACAGTCTGGCCTCCGGTGAGTATGCGTCTGCTCCGCTGCCCCCACATAGTGTTGAACTGAAAACTGAGATTCTAATCCCTGCCCATAAGTGTCACCCTTGCCAAGTGGTACATGTGCCCCTGTACTGGTATAGGTGTTCATGTTTTACTATGTTTTAATGGAAAGAGGTTAACTTTAGCATTGACTTGCAATTATTCTTCCTGATATCTCTAACATACCTATACTTTTCTAATATGGAAAGTGTTTTTTCACCTTATATTAAATCTGTCCAGCTGCAAAGCTGGTTTAGTTCAGCAAATCGTTATTTTTTCAGGCTACTGTGGACCTGATCTATAGTTTTTGCATAGCAATTGCACATGCATTGCCCAAAAATGTGTTCCCTGATCCAGAGTTCCTGAATTGGTAATACAGGAATGAAGTAAGCTTTTATAACATAGAAATGTACGTTTAGTGAAACAGGTTCAAATGTAAAATGTAGCAGTCTATAAAATGTACATCTTTCAAAGTAACTATTTTGATTTTTTTAAGTCATATAAATTGCTTTCTTGTATGTAGTGTTCGATTATAATAGTTTACTTTATCATAATTCAACTATTTTTCATGCAAAAAGGAAAAAGTAAACTCCCCAAAAATGTAAATATATAAAAAAAAAGTCTAATAAAAATGTTGGCATGTGCAGCAATGGAAAAGTCAGATACTACTGTGTAACGCAGTATAAAAACGTGTTTGTCTTATTTTGGTTGTGCGCAGGAGGTTTAATTGCAGAACATTCTCCGTCGGCAGCCAGTTAATAACGCCATAAACTGGAGCAGGATTTCTTAAGAAAAATCTGACTGCGTATATCTACATGATGGTGCGAAGCAATGTCCACTTTCCCATTAAATTATAGTGGAACACTCCTTTCCACTAGCACTCAGCACAGGGAGATGCACGTCCAAACAAATCAAGGCTCATTGGGCCTGATTCAGAGATACGATATTATCGGTATTTAGGTGCGTATATTTAGGATCTTAAGAAATTCGCATCATTGCGCATGCGCAGTAATAGTGCAATCTACGTAGAGTAGAGGTTAGGATCCTAAATTCGGTAAGCGCGGACCTGTGAATCGATCGCAAGCACTTAAGATCCGAAGTGCTGCGTAAATATAGGACCCGAAGGATTTGCATAAATATGGGGGAGGCAGCCCGAAGGATTTGCATAAATATGGGCAGGGGGAGGCATTGAGATGAGGGAAAGTGGGCGCGAGCAGACACTTAGGATCTTAAATAAATGCAACTAATTCACTTAAGATCTCAAATGACAGCGCAGAGTTAGGGTTAGTCAATGGTGGTCAACTGTTAAGATCCGCCGCTGTTTGCAAGGGGAATGACTGTTTATTCAGTGGGTTGTAACCTGCTCCTACCTGCCACTTAGATGCGTATATTTGAGATCCCATCGGCAGCGGATCTCTGAATCAGGCCCATTGTGAACTCTTTTTTGACCTTGTTCCCTTACTGCACATGCATAGTACAATAATAGTAGCACTTGCACCTATGAATAGGGGTACTCTTCAACTATGGATCGGGTCCAGTATATGCTTATTTTTCCTTGAACACCCAGCTTTCACTTGCACTCATCAAGATTAGCTGGAATAGGAGTAGTTTAAAAATTGAAATAGTTACAGGACACCATAAGCTTGATAAATCTGTTCACATTTTTCTAGCACACAGTTTTTGATTGGGGTCAAAATGAACTGAATACAGCCTAAGAAAATACATTGGGCCTGATCCAGAACTACGCATCTCCGCGATTTTACGCGTGGCGGAGACGTAAAATCGCAGTTTCGTACGCATTGCGCTTGCGCACCATACAAAATACGCAAATTCATGTATGTGTCACGTAAATACATACGTGTGGGCGTGCCAATTTTACGTTAGTCAACAATACGTGCGTTTTACGTGAAGTAGGCGGGGGGTGGTATTTAAAGTGTACAGTATGGGCGTGCTAAGCTGCGTACGTTCACGTAGTCAGTACGTCCGTTAGCGGACGTATGCTGTTACGTTAGAAAAAGTTAAGGTAGGGTTTGGGTAGCGTATTTTGACAAAATACGTCCGTGCAAGGGGTGTGCCGAGGGGAGTGTAGCGAACTTACGTGTACGAAAATACGCTCCGCGAATAAACGTACGGCACACGTAGTTCTGGATCTACCCCATTGTTCCTAATTAAAACATGAACGTAGCGCTACTTGTATATCATTAGCAAAGCTGTTTATTTTTGGATTATGCAATGAACTGGAAATATAGAATTCTATGGTTGTCCTCTTTTTCTATGCAACAAGACTTTGACAAAGCTATACAAATTTGTACTCACACAGGTAATGTTGAAATAGTCATGCTTTGTTTCTATAACATAACAGTGCTTCCCATTAGCTCAAATCCTCTTGATGCATGACTAACTCTTTTACCTATTGTTTTGGTATCACAAGTCATTCAGTTGGCCATCTATGATGAAAGATGAATTAACGCATCTACATGGGAAAACATTACTGTGACCATTGGGATGTGACTACAATTTCAGCAAAACATTTAAACTATCCAATGACCAAATCCCTAACATAAGACAACAGTATAATGCTGCAACGTAAAAAACACAAACAAAAAACCAAACAGAGATGGGCAAGATGAATTTCTTTATATCACCTTTACCTCAGAAGTAGAAGCACAAACATTCCTGTTGTGTCCTCAAAACCCAGGTAAGTAAATTCCCAGTGAAGTATTACTATTTTTATATACAGTATATTATACTTAAAGTATAATATATTAAAGTATAACAAAATATATATTATATTAAAGTATAATGTAATATATGTAATCTAATAAAGCATATATTGTGAATAATTTTTGTCTTTTTCTTTGAAATTGTTATTGACACAAACCTAACACTTTTCCAATGTTATTTTTAGCTTCTTTGAAGGTTTGATTATATGATGGCAAGAAAGGTCTATTGCCCTGATCCAAATTTAATAAGAAATTCTGAACGTAGCCTCCTCAATTTCTGATACACATAATGTGAAATATGTTAAAAATTTTATTTTATTTTATTTCTGATGTGGTATTGTGGATCAGAAATTCCTGACGTTAGCCTCTGTTGTGAAGGCTACATACAGAATTTCTTATTAAATCTGAATCAGGGCCATAGACCTTTCCTACCATTGTATAATCAAACCTTCAAAAAAGCTAAAAATAACATTTGAAAAGCATGTTAGGTTTGTGTTGTCAATAAATAATTTCAATGAATAGACAAAAAAATTCAGATTTATGCTTTACTACATCGCAATGGCATCATTTTTATAACTATAACCTATTGGTCTAAACTAAATTAATAGCTATGATTATTATTATTATTTAGATTTTCAGCATGCTTCATTGGATGTATATTTTAAGAAGTAAATATGGTTATTGATAATTTATATGTTGAACTTGAGCAAGTTGATAAGGTTGATGATTGTCTTGTTAAAGTCAGGGTTGCCGACTTTTCTATTTCTTAGTCGCCCAATCCCTAGTAACGTTTGGAATTAGAGTACTGATAGACAGGAGGCAGGACTTGTGGACGGGATTTGCATAAACTCACAGCCTCAAGCCATTGTGGGAGATTTGCCTGCTCTCCTAGGATATGCCCAAGAAATGCCTGAATATTGGGAGTCATTAACTATCTTGACAGTTGCAAGATGCAATTGTATCAGGGGCATTTTAAAAAGTGAGGGGACACTTGTGCAGGATTAGTACAAGGCCGCCCCATTCCCTCAGGCCTCCACCAACCCAACCCACGGCACCCCCATACCCTCCAACTGTACCTATTTAACAGGTACAGTACCTTTTTTTTAATGGTCTGTTCCTGCTAAAAGTGCTCCTGTACCGGATTCTAACCCAGCAGTTCCCCCCTATACTCACCTTCCAGTCCTGCAGCATCTGATCATCATAGTAGAGATGTGGGGACAGACTCCTACAGCTCTGCTAATGAGACCAGACTCTCTCCTGTGAGTTCTTAGCTCATACAATAAGGTGTAAAATGAGATTTTACACCTTATCATACATGCAGATTAAAGCTACGCCCCTTCATAGGATAAGCCACGTCTCCTTCACAGACAAACCCCCTCCGGTGTACCTATTTTTTATAACAAAAAGTTTGGAGGGTATGCACCCCCTCCCCCCTCTGCATCCGAACCCCCTGCGGCACGCC
>WWET01000191.1:75789-87855 GCA_011038615.1 Limnodynastes dumerilii | reverse complement strand
TTTGCTTTATAAATATAGAAATGGATCCAAAGATCTTATTGCGCTGTGCTTAGATATCCAAACGCAGAACGAATGAGGATTTCACAGCGGATCCCTACGTTAACTGGGTGATCACTTGGAAAACCACTCCCGCGTGCATCCAAGCACATGCTTAAAATGGCTGACAGTCATAATCCTGGCCTATACTGTGCATTGCAATATAAAACCCCTCCCACTTGCAAGCATAATTGGCTCCCAGTCAGAAGTGTCAAAAGTTGGTAGCTTGGATAGGACAGATAGTGTCCCGATGGGTTGCGACATCAGATGATTTACAATCTAACGAAAAACGGCCAGTTGTCAGTATTCTGCATCCAAAATGTTTGGGTTTTTTTCCTATAGTATTCTGAATTCTGTGAAAGCAGGAAAAATTGAAGTTACTGATAAAGAGGATTTTTGAAAACATTCTCTTGCTCTCGCAAGAAAAATAAAAGTATTACCCCTCCCCCTATTAATTATTAGCAGGTTTTTATATATCACTATCAGATTACATAGTGCTTTACAGAGAATATTTCACATCAATACCTGCCCATTGGAGCTACATACTAAAGTCCCTAACACATACATTAGATTTCATTTATTCAGCCTGCCAGCATGTTTTTGGAGTGTGGAGGAAACCAGAGCAAAGACAGGGAGAACATGCAAACTCACACAGATAAGGCTTTGTCCAAGAACCAAACTCATGACCTCAGCACTGTGAGACACAAGTGCTACTCACTGAGCCACCATGCTAAGACAGTAAATTTTTCTATAATTTTACCACTGGATTGTAAAAGGTTTTGAAGAATGGGGGCTAATCCAGAGTTGTGCACTTGTCTTTAAAAGGAAAGCGCAGCCTTAATGAGTACTGCGCATGATCAGAACAGGAGCGAGCACAGAGAGATGGGCCACAGCTGCCAATCCGCCTTTTCTTATGTGACTGTAACAGGCCGACCCTTATGTAAATATATGGTGGTAACATTACTGGCCACAGCAGACCCTGGATGGCAAGGCATGCTGGCCCTTGTAGTTCCTCACATGCTAGCATGCCCAACACAACAGCACATGCTGATGCTTGTAGTACTACAAGCACCAACATACCCATAAATGCAAGAGCACGGCTGCGTTTGGAGAGCCAAAAGCGCCAGCATGCCCTGCCAGCCAGGGCCCACTGTGCCATAGAAATCACAGTAAATTCCCCACTATAACAACAATAAATAAATAATAGGGGCCCAACAGCACATGCTGATGCTTGTAGTACTACAAGCACCAACATACCCATAAATGCAAGAGCACGGCTGCGTTTGGAGAGCCAAAAGCGCCAGCATGCCCTGCCAGCCAGGGCCCACTGTGCCATAGAAATGTCCCCACAGTAAATATATTAAAGTTTAGGGCCAGCCATTCCAATGTAAAAATATAAAATAAAAATTAGTGTAAAAAGAAACTACTTACCTGCCTTGCTTGGGGTCCAGTTTTCTAAGCTTTTAATCCTGGGGGAGGGGGGCCTTGGGAAAATAAAAAACCCTTTTGGAACGTCACAACGAATGTCCTTCTAGCAGGACATTCTGGCGCTAATGACAGTTCTACTGTCAATGAGGCATATTTATACCCTTGACCAGCTTGGCAAATCTCGTTTTCAAACTAATTAATTTTTTTTTTGTCAGCTTCGGGGAGCTGCTCCTTATGCTTACACCATCTCCTGGGATGGTGTAAGCATAAGGCTGTTAAGCAGCCACCGGACAGCACTGCACCCAATATTTAAATGAGAAAAACTCCCCTTTTCTCATTTAAATATCGTGGAACTCCCAGTTCCATAGGCGCAGTGCTGTCGGATGCGGACACAGGTGGATGGGTACACTTGCGCCCATCTTTCTGTGTGCGCTCCCGATCTGAGCATGTGGTGTGCTCATTTTTGCTGCACTTCCATCTAAAAAGATAAACGAAAGCGCAGCTCTGAATCTGGGCCTAAGTCTGGATCAGCCACCATAACTTTAATTTAGTTGGGAAAGGAAATGTCACCTCTCAACTTCATTCTGTTTATATAGTTTCATTTTCCCCTTAGGTATATATTTGCACCTGTTGTTGCTGTTAATCTGCAGCTCTGGATCAGCCTAATTGTTAATGAGAGTGTGAGTGAGTGTAGATTAGCAGCTGTGTTTCTGTTAGCTTCCTCCAGAGGTCCTGAACCTTCTTGCTCAGGCGCATGTAATACATTGTATAATTATATTTTTTCTCTGCTGTTTTTATAATTTTTTTTTTTTAATTGTGTATTAAAAAAAAAACATTTAAATCAAATACCACATAAGTAGGCAATTTACATGTAATTTGTGTAGCCTGCTGCTCTATACCTCTCATGCTATTTGCCTACTGGTGTTCATATGCAAATTTCAAAGGTGAACTCATTTGTTGTGCTACCAATTTCAAGTGACCATGAACATAGACGCTGTTCATATTTTTCCACTAACTATATCCTATATCCACTAACTAATCTGTGTGTTCCTTGTGCATTTATATATTTGCAGTAGTTGAAATAATATCGCAACAATTGAGGAAAGTTCACACAACTGTTGAAGTTGGCCTAAATCTTTTTATATTTGTTGATCTTGCTTATCTGAAAATATGCACAATGGCCCGAATTCAGAGTTGTACTTTTGTCTTTTGTTTTAGACTGAAGCGCAGCAAAAATGAGCACTGTGCATGCTCAAATCGGGAACGCACACAGAAAGATGGGTGCAAGTGGGAGTTCCACAATATTTAAATGAGAAAAGGGGCGTTTTTCTCATTTAATTACTCCGTGCAGGGCTGTACAGTGGCTTCTTAACAAGCTGTAAGCTTACACCATTCCAGGGATGGTGTAAGCATAAGGAGCAGCTCACCAAAGCTGAATTAGTAAAAAAAAAACAAAAAAAAAAAAAAAAGAAAAAAAAAAAATAAACAAACATTGGCCCAGATCCAGAACAATGCTTATGAGCGAATTTACCCGTGGCGGACACGTAAAATCGTATTTTGGTAAGTACTGCGCATGCGCACCGTAGAAAATACGCTCCATAACGTAGCGTAAATGTGAACGTATGGGCCATTCACGTATGTGTCGCGTAAATCCTTATGTGTGGACGTGAGTCAAAAATAGGTCTGAAATACGCTATGTAGGCGGGGGTTTGTATTTAAAGTGTACAGTATGGGCGTGCTTATCTGCGTAAATATGTGTTGCTCATACGTACGTGAGCGGATGACATCGGTTACGTGGGCAAAAGTTAAAAGCGGATCTCGGACAAAATACGTACATACAAGGGGTGTGCCAAGAGGAGTGTATAGAAGGGAGTAAACGTATTGCAAGCGGAGTTCTGAATCTACCCCATTGTACATAAATAAACCCCTTCCCCCACCGCTACATCATAAATAAATAAATAATACTGGCCCAACAGAGCATGCCGATGCTTGTAGAACTACAAGCACCAGCATAACCATGGATGCTAGGGCATCCGTCTGAAAAAATAATGGAAGCACAGCTCTGAATCTGGGCCTTAGACACTGCATGCAATATGAAGTACCATGCCAAGGTATTCTAACTGACATCCTAATGCACCTTGACATCCAATCTTCCTTAAACGACCCATTCAGGAGTTTCTTGTAGAAAAAAGTTAAACAATTTAAGGGTCTGTGTGATGGGAGGCAACTTTTTCCTACGTATCGGGGCATCCCATAGGTAAAATACATCTCCACTAACAGCTTGATAATTGATAACAAATTACTGTTTCCAGTTTATATCAATAAATCTATTGCAATATCTGCTAAAGGAATATGGACCAGATTTAGAGATTGAAAATAAGAGAGGAAAGTTACTCCTGGGCTAAAGCATGTTGATTTCAGGGGGAGTCTTATCTGATCTGTTGCAAAAAGTGTGGAGTGGAGAGATGATGTTGCCTAGTCTAAGTCTAAATAACAGTGTGATAGTAAAGCTGGTCAGTATCTGTGTGCAGTAAGCAATTCAAAGATATATCCCTGCATGCAAAGAATACAATTAACTTTACTCACCCTGAAATCAACATGCTTTAGCCCAGGAGTAACTTTCCTCTCAGTATACCCCATTCCCACTGAGCCAAAAACCCGGCATATTGCAGGGGCAAGCCCTGACGACCCGGGTCGTGACTCAGTGTGAACGGGTGCTACTGCTGCTACTCGGGTCTACTGACCCGGGAATTTTGACCCAGGACATTTGGAGGGTTATTCCCGGGTCTGGCCCGGGTAGCCGCCAGTGTGAACGTTGTGGCCTGGGTTTTTCAACCCGGGTCTCACTGAAATAAGCTGTTTAGGGCTAAAATAAAAATGGTAGCTTTAAAAACATTTTTTTAACAAAAAATAAAATTTTTAAATATATAAAATCCATTAACATAATAAAAAAAAAAAAATAAATAAACGACAGGTCTTACCTGTCGGTGTGTCACAGGAGAGGTGAATAGTTGTAAATAGTGTGAACGAAGCTGCCAGACTCGCAGTGAAGATAAGCGAGCCTGATGCAGCTTCATTCACAGGGAACGAAGCAGGTAAATAGAGCCAAAAGAGTCCTGGGTCAGGACTGTTCAGTGTTAACGGACCTGACTCGGGAATTTCCCGTGTCTAAGCAGCAGTGTGAATGGGGTCTGAGGAGCTGGGCTGATGTGTACCCTGGCTATAACCCATATCGAAAATCCCAGGATATTGCAGGGGCGGCAGTGTGACCATGGTATCATTTTCAGTCTTTGCATCTATCTATATCTGGTGCTATGGTAAAAAAAAAAAACAGTGACTATGAACAATAAATATTTTTTTGCAATGACTGTTGAATAGAAACAAACCTGGAAATATTATGATTAGTCACAGGATGGCTTTAGTGTTCCCACTACTGTGAATATTAATAGTTATTTGGTTAGTAAACATATACATGTAATCACAAATGATGTCATCTTCCTGTAGCCATTATGGCAGTTATATTTATCCAGCTAATCTTTCCATGTTGGGAGAATCCCATTTAGAGAGATACAACGGAAAGGTGTATATTTCTGGCTTAATCCATTTATAAACCTGTTGTCTCTTGCAGGCTCTTTAACACATTACATATAATGGGCCTGATCCAGACCTACAAATGAGCGTGGAGCGTATTACCGCTCAGCGTAAAAACTTTGCCCTCCCCCGACATTCCCCTTACTTTTATTTCCTTACGCCGGCTAAACCCTACCCTAACTTTTCCCTGCGTTATATCACCTGCCCGTTCGTACTACCGCAACGTAACTAGGTAATCCAGCCCATAATGTACAATTTAAATACCTCCCCCGCTTACATTTTCTAATTCCAACATATTTCCGGTATTCGTATTTTTGGCACGCCCCTTTCAACGGTTATACGCAAATAATACGCCCGCCCGATTCACACTTAAGAAGTTACGAATTTACGCAGGAAAGCATCTGCAACGTTCGAAATGTCGATTTTACGCTGACGGCCGGGGTAACCATGTGAGCGGCCATAGGTATGGCAATGTGTAGTCTACACAGATCAGACATAAACAGAAAATAGTACAAAAAGCTTATCAGTGGCAAAGAAAACCAATGACACAGTTTGTAGCAGGGAAGGAGCTTTGGTTGTCTCTCGCAGACAGAGGTCCTACAGGCTGATTTTGGCTACTGCACCCCATATATCATTTAATAAATGTAATTTCCCTACCACTGCTGATTTTACTAACGCCACTCACTCTCTGTCAGACCATAACCTGCAAACTGTCCCCCATTAGTTCACTCCTCTGCTTTCTAACTCTATCAAACCTTCGCTTTTCCCATAGAAATCTTAACGTTATTAATATCAACCAACTTTCTCAAATGGACCAACAACTGCTGTCTCCAATTCCTAACTGCCACTCTCCTGATTTGGCCATATCTCACCTTAACCAAACCCTAGCAGCTGCGCTTGATCAAGTCGCTCCTGCTACCCCTTTTGTAAAGGCGACATCAAGACTCTCCCACGAAGCAGAACGTTGTTGGCGGATATCCCGTTGTTCCCATGACTTTTTAACTTACACCGACACTTATCACATTTATCAAAATGCTCTGGACAAGGCCAAATAATCCTACTCTCAATCTCTCATTTCTACTCAGACCTCTAACCCCAAAAGTCTATTTCGCACATTTAACTCCCTACTTACTCCCTTAAGGACAAGATTGACAAGAATTAGCATCCTCCTCCTCCTCATCAGCTAACATACTACTCAACCCCTTTCATACACACTCAGGGATCATGTCCTTATTCCAACCCACAAATGAAGAAGAAATATCTGCTCTTTTCTGCTCTTCCCACTCTGCTACCTGTCCTCTTGATCCTGTACCCGCACAGGTCAGTCAATGTCTATCTTATAGGCTTATTCCTACCTTAACTAGTATCTGCAATCTCTCTCTCTCTCTCTCTCTCTCTCTCTTTCTACTGGTATTTTCCTCTTTTTATTCAAGCATGCACTGTTACGGTACCCTGGGCTTTTCTTGGCAGAGTACCGGGGTGACCGAAGAGAGAGAGAGAAGGGAAACGGGTCACTCACCAATATGTAGAGCCTGCGTCCGTCTGAGTGTTCGCTAGAGCCCCTGATGGTGGGGATAGACTGGAGCTGGTGAGACTTCTTCAGGATACACACCTTAGAGAAAACCCGGAAGAGGAAATGGGACCAAGGGGAATGGATGAGAAGAAGCAGGTAAGTGGGTGCAGCAGTAACAGAAGGGACTGTACTTACAAACAACAATGAACACTGAACGGACGTGAATGGGAAGACAAGACTGGACTGACTCACAAGACAAACTGGGTAACTCACACAACACTCACACCAGCGGAGAATCCCAAAGGATTACACAGACAAGCATTTAGGAATGGAACAGGTTAATACAGGAAGGAATTAACAACAAGGAGAAATAGGGAGAATGAGACAAGAGGATAACGAGACAAGAGGATAACAATCTGGAACCAGGAAGGGCAACTCAAGAAAGCTGCAGAAAACAATGAGAAGATAATAGAAAAAGATAAAGTCAGAAGCACGGGCAGCAGAAGCTATAACCGGCAATTCCCTGAGGCAATTGCCTGGTTTATAAAGAAGAAGGAGCCAATGAAAGAGAAGGTGGATCGCGCCAAAAGTACTTGCCAGCTGATTGGGGATGGGGGATGCGAGGGAGCGCGCTGCAAGGATGTCAGGACTGCCGCTAATGTGGATTGGCCCGCGGCCTGATTGCTGGGGAAACCACAGGACGCTCCCTGGAGAAGATGACGGCACCTATACAGCCCCAGCGTGTGCTGATGATCGCCGCCAGGACCGGAGACACAGGGACTCTGCGGGGGGCAGGGAGCTGCGCAACACACGGCCCGGAGGGGAGCGGCAAGCGGGGCCCACAGAGAGGTAAGGAGGGGAACTGGGGCAGCCAGAGACACGTTACACACTGCCCGATGTATGCGGTGGTGTGTAACATGCACTGGTTACTACAATTCTGAAACTCAAATTATCAGCCCATTTCCCAATTTGCATGCCCTGTTGGGTCCATTGCTATTCTCTATCTATACTTGCCTTTGTAATAAAGTAATTTGGATTTCAGTATCATCTCCATGCAGATGATATGCAGATCTACCTATCCACCCCTGATCTCTCACCTACTGTGTTGGCCTGTGTCACTGATTGCCTCTCTGCCATTTCTTCTTGGATGTCCTCCTGTCATCTCAAACTTAATCTATCTAAAACTGAACTAATAATATTTCCACCTAATAATAAAAGCTACCCACCTGGTCTCTCTATCTCTGTCGACAACACTGAAATAATCCCTACTCCTAAAGCTCAATGCTTAGGTGTTACCCTTGACTTTGTAGTGTCTTGTTCCCACATATAATCTGTCTCTAAATCCTGTTACATACATCTAAAAAACATTTCCAGAATACACAAATATCTCACACAAGAAACTACAAAAACTCTCATTTATGCACTAATCCTCTACAGCATTGATTATTGTAATGCTCTCCTTATTGGACTCCCACATTATAGAATTACACCCCTACAGAGAGCAAGAGCTTCTCCAATCTGTCAGTTTCTAGAATGGTTACTTGTATTTTACAGAATCAAATACAAAATCCTTTTGCTAACCAATAAAGCCATCAAAAAGACTGCACCTGCATACATATCCTCACTCATCTCAAGATACTTTATAGCTCGCTCTCTCAGATCTTCACAGGACATACAGCTCTCCTCCACACTAAACAAATGCTTTGATTCCCGGTTACAGGATTTATCCCGGGCTGCATCCACTCTCTGGAATAACCTTCCTCACCCACTAAGACTATCCTGGACTTTCCAAACTTTCCAGCGCTCCCTTAAAACTCACCTATTCAGACAAACATGGCAAATTCCACAACCTACTTAACATTTGTCTACACTATTTACAACTACTATATTATATGGCCCTCATTTCATGATTAACACAAACTTGTCACTTTCATTCTATACTAAAACTCCCCTCAGTTCTGTCACTAACACTTCTGTGTGACTGGATCATACAGAGCACTGAGCACTTTTACCATGCAAGCTGGCTGGTCCATTGTTTGATTATATAGCACTTTCCCTTATGTATCAATCCCTAATATCCTATACTGTGTAAGCCTGTGGCAGGGCCCTCTTAACCACTCAGTCTGTCTGCACCACCCAGTCCTGTTATAATGATTGTTAAAATTGTAAAGTGCTACGTAATCTGATGGTGCTATATAAAAACCTGGTAATAAATAAATAAAATACACATTTATTATTTAACAGGTTTTTGTATAGCATTATTAGATTATATAGAGCTTTACAGAGAATATTTCCCATTCACCTTAGTCCCTGCCCCACTGGAGCTGCATACTAAGGTCCGTAACATACACACACATACACACACACACACACATTATAGATAATTTATTCATCAGCCAATTAACCTACCAGCATGTATTTGGAATGTGGGAGGAAACAATAGCACCTGGAGGTAACCTGCACAGACACAGGGAGAACATACAAACTCCATACAGATAAAACCTAGCCTGGGAATCAAGCTCATGACCTCAGTGCTGTAAGACACAAGTGCTACTCACCGTGCTGCCCCCACACATTGTGCAAGTGCAGGGTAGTACACTACATTGTAAATGTTGGTTATGAATAGTGTGAATCAGAATGCACTAAATTAATATAAAAATATTTTAGAGAAAATTATTAAAAATATATTTTTTTATCAGTTTATATATACAATATTTTACACCTACACCATGCTCCAGCAGTGTTTTCATAACGTTTGTGTTGCATTTGAAGTTTGAAATACTAACACAAGGGTTTAAAATAAGTCATGGAGTGTCAGTCCACTGGTACCAATATTTTGATTTAATTGTACATACTAATGTCTGTGGTCGGCTCTGCATTGGGTGCATTTGCTTGGATCAGGGATTGGGTAGACTGTGGTTGAGCCCCACAGTGTCAAACCTTTCTTTGTTGGATGCAATGGCATGAGAAGCATCTGCTCCCACTTATGCATAGTCCGAGCTCCGCTGTACAAACTAAACGCTGATCTCTATGTTTCTTTGAGACAGTGGACTATTAATGAGAGATGAGTGAGAGAGAGAGAGAGAGTTGGCTTTTTTTCAACTGTGTGCTATGCATCAAAGCCACAGTTCCAGGGAAACATTGATGAGCATGGAGACTATTGTTTAACAATGAATCTTGTATTGGAAAATATCTTTGCTATAACACAGAAGTCAAATTAAAAAGAAAAAATTAGGAAAAATAGACCAATTTTTATTTACATAACATCTCATTTATAAACTTTGCAACACGATAAGTGTGAGCACAAGCAGACAGAATATGTGTTATTGCATATAAATAAACATAACAGAAATTGACTGAATACAAATATCGTAGTAATGTAAAGTAAATTTTTAAAGCAGTTCTGCAGGATATTTAACTGCTAATCATTAATTCACTATAAAGTCAACTAATTAGAAGCAGATCGATAATGCACAAAGAGGTTGGTTCTATGGTGGTAGACTTTAATACCTGCTACAGATATGCTAGAGATGGCCAGTTTCTACCCTTCCCCTGTTATACTTAGACTTTAATACAAATACTTCCAACACCAAACAAAGGCTGCACTGACAAAGGAGGCCAATGTATTTATCAGTGCTAAATCTAAAGGGCAATACTCTTTTAATTTCCTTTCTGGTGCATATTATTATATATATATGTGTGTGGGTGTGTGTTTACTTATATTTTTAAAATCAGCTATTTTTAATTGAAAATTTTTTTCAAAATTTTTAAACATCACAAAAAAAAAAAACAAAAAGCACACAAAACTAAGAATACATGCCTACATTAGAACTGTGCCGTTAATACTAACAGTCGATTAATCATCAGCAAGTACATTCGAAGATATAAAGCGCTACATAATCTATTGGCGCTATATAAAAACCTGTTAATAAATAATTAAATAAATAAATATAAGTGCAGGTACCGCAGCGTTTTTATTAGTTTTTCTAGCACTATTGACATATCTCTAGTGAGCCCAAGTTTCATTTACCAGCGTAACCCAATTTTCTATTCTGGGGGGGCTCCTCATCCAACCTCTTTTGGGTTATAATCTTTTGAGCCAGAGAGTAAAGAGAGAGTAGGCATTTATGTGTAGTTTTATCAATAGTGTCTTCCTGTGAGAGGCCAAATAGGCAAGTCTTAGGGTTTATAGGGTCGGAAATCTCAAGCATACTAAGGGATATTTGGCAAACATTGATCAAAACCTATTCACTAGGGGACATAACCATAATAAATTCCAAAAGGTCCCTGGATGGGCTTCACATCACAAGCAATTTTCACTTAAACGCCTGCCAAGGCGGAACAATCATTGGGGTGTAGACTCTGTGAATAATATAGAAGTGCATTAGCTGGAAACATGTAGATGTTTTGTTAACACCACTACATATTTCCAATTCTCATCTTCTATATCATCTACATCTCCCTCCCATTTTGCTCCCAATACTGACAACTCCCCTGATTGGGAGGAACGTAAAGCCAAATATAAAATAGAGATCGCCCCCTTAGAGGACAGATCACTAAGTAAGACTTTAATAGATGATGGGGCAATAGTTGGATGGCCCAACTGAAACTGGGAACGAAAAAGGCATGTCGAAGTTGTAGGTACCTGTAAAAGAGGATGTTGGAGACATGTTGTTCCTCATGCAGCTGAGTGAATGATTTAAGAACCTCATTTACATATAGGCTATTTAGCGTCTTGAGTCCATGGGCGCTCCACATACTCCTCCCTTCCAAAGAGTATCAATGCTCAAACTGCAGGTTGCCCCATAACGGAGTGTCTGGATCCATACCCTCCCCCACAGAAATTTGTGAGCCAGCTTCCACACCAACCTAGCCTGCCTCAGTAGTGGGACCCCACGCCTCAACCTGTTACTCGCCAGTGGGTTTTGCACTGCAGACCAACCATACCCACCCCACGTCTGAAGAAAGCATACAGAGGTGGAGTTGACAGCATCCCAAACCATCCAATAAGCTTAGTTAATTGTGATGCCAAATAATACAATATAAGAATTGAAGTGGTAGACCTGCTTCTTCTTTGCTTCTCTCTAATAGTTTGTGTATTTACCTATTAATAAATTACCTTTTATACTACCTCATTCTTACAAAAAACACATACACACACCATAATGCTCAGGTGTGTTGAATCATTTTTAGGTAGGGATGGGGGGCAAGATATTTTTAAATTTGGCCACCATCCTTCTCCCAGTCCCAGTCTGTCTGAAATAAGGGAGAATGGACCAAATTCAGAGATTGAATATAATAGAGGAAAGTTACACCTGGGCAAAACCATGTTGATTTCAAGGGGAGTCAAATTTCATTTGTTGTAAACAGTATTAGAGTTGAGAGGTGGCATTTTCTAGAAGAAGTCTAAATAATAATGTAAAAGTAAAGCTGGTCAGTATCTGTGTACAGTAAGTAATTCAAAGAAATATCACTGCATGCAAAGACTGTCCAACACT
>WWET01000191.1:53345-67904 GCA_011038615.1 Limnodynastes dumerilii | reverse complement strand
TATAAATATAAATTATGAAATGTAATTTCACAGTAGTTAAGGAAGAAATAAGAATAAATACCCTATAATAAAGTATGTGTATTCTTTTTTAATGGTGTTGAAATTATTTTTTTATAATAAGACTTATTTGACTGCTCTTTTAATACATAATAATGTATTAGCAAGCTTGAAAAATGATTGTGATATTTAAAAAAATATTTTATGCAAATTTAAATTAATAACCAACACTGTTACTTCCTAGAATCATTTATGCAGTCTGGTCCTCTGGTCATCCCTCCCCAATTCATGTACTACATATGAGTACCAATGTAATACTCCTATAGAGGACATGAAGTATGTTGGGAAGGCTACCTTGTGTCTAACTGCTTTGAGGCCCACCGTCTGGTGACTCCTCTGTCCTACTCCACAATAATGATGACATCATCCTGTCAGCATCAGTGCATAGAAACACAGAGGAGATGATGTAGACTCTTTCTTTAGCAGCACTGTCTGTGTCTCTCTCTGCAGAGGTGTGTAGTAGAGGGGTTGCTCTGTCCCCTAAGCTTCTAAGCCTCTGGGCCTCATAGCAACCACACTTTCTGCACCCAGCATAGTTACGCCTCTGGATCCAGACTTCCGAACACAGAGTTATCTGGAACCAGTAGATCCCCGCTGTATAAAAGCAACTATGTGAGCGCATAAGAAGCCACTCACATCTCTTGCACGGAACTGCATAGAAGGCCACTCATCTCTGGCATGGAATTCTGACTGATGAGGAGATCAAATAAAATATTGTATACAGAAGCATATAATGAAGCACAGAACCTTGCATAGTCAACCATTAGCTGTAAAATTGAGCATAATGAAGAGTTTAGAGACTTTCAGTTCAGTATTGTAATAGAGCTAAAGTTTATGAAGCTGTTTATAAACTACATGTCACTCACTTTCAAGTTCCAAAGTGTCAGCAGAAGAATGGGTAATCAGGAGCTTCTGTATTGGATTTCCATGGCTGAGCAGTTAAATACAAAAACTCCAGCTCATTCTGCCCAATGTGAAATGTCAGCTACTGTATAGTAGTGTAAAGAACCATTACAATTAAAGGCAGTCTTAAGTCTTAAGCTATGAAAGTGGAAGACTGATAGATAAATCTGGGTTTGGAGGATATCAAGAGAATGTTTCAGTTTTTCATGATTTTGCCAGCACTTTTTAATTCTGTTGAAGGAAAATCTTAATTTTAATCTATACAAAGATTATATTCAACAGAACTGTGTACTTCCAAATCTGTGGCAATAGTTTTAATACATTTTGTGTAAAAAGGGTTAGGTCCAGAAAAATGTTTTCTGTGTGTTGTTCGGACGAACTTCAGTAGCATATACCTTGAGTTCAACCTAATCTAACACTGACTGATAACTTTAACATATAACAGTACAAAACTTCACTAATATGTTTGGTAAAATAGATATGAAGCTATGAAGCACTACTATAACAATAAAACATCTAGTTGGAAGCCATTTCTAGTAAAAATGGGGGCTGTTATTAAATAACTGGGGACAAATGCAAAATTGATGCCCATGATTTTGAAAATGATTGTAAACAACAAGCACATATAGGGCCTGATCCAGACCTACGCCGATGCGCTGTGCTTACTAAAGCACAGCGTATCGGCGTTCACTTTCCCCTACACTCCCCCTGTGCTACCCTAACTTCAGCCGGCGTAAGGAAGGGGCCATACGCTCGCACAGGAGCGTATGGCCACCTAGCTCGCCCTCCCACCCGCATTAAACTAGCTCCCCCCGCCAACCTACACTAACCTGAACGTAGGGACACTGGGGGACGTCCGGGCGTTGCCGTAGAGACGCATGCGCATGCTTTTCAGCCGATCTTACGCTTACGCCCGCCGTCCTAGCGACGGTGGGCGTAGGTCTGGATCAGGCCCATAGAGATGATGTTTGAGGAACCATATACTTTCAAGGAGAAATATCTATCCTTTACCAACACCAAACCAGCATTAGCAGAAATGACATATTGGGGCTGATCTAGGTATGAAAGTCATAGCAAAAGGTGTGAATGTAGACCTGAGCAAAACCATACTGAACTGCACGGGAAAGCAAATTAAACAGTGAAAACAGAATTAGAGTTGTAAAGTGGTTTCCTAACTCAACTCTAAATTACAGATTAAACATAAAGCTATATTGTATATAGTTTCTATGTGTAAAAACTAAGTATATTCCTTGCTTTCCAAAAAATGTAATTACACTTGCACCTCTCACCTTACAACATGGTTTTATACAGTTCAACGTGTTTTGACAACAGATCCAACTGATACAACAAACTACTTACATACAACTGTTTCTTACTCTGGATCAGCCCCGTCAAGTTTTACCAATATTTTTTATGAATATTATTTGATGTAGTATAATGTTACAACCTAGCTAAGTGAAGTATAAGACAAAACAGTGACTGCAGATAAAGTAGGTAGGGCCAAAGTTTGGTGGAAAGGGAATTGGATCAGGGTCAGTAAAACAAAGGGCCATGGAGAAATTGTCACTAAGATGATGGATGCCTACTGTGCCCTAGAAGACCAATTAAAAAGTACATGCATCCAGTGACCAAAAAGGAACATCCTTGCTCTGCCTAGTTCTGACCTGATGAGAGCACTTTAAAGATCTCTTAGGAATAGATAGCAAATTAGTAAGAAAGTGACCTTATAAAAACAAGAATAGTACAATAAGGAAATTAAAAAAGGTCCAAATGATTTAATCATGATTCAATAAATAAAAAAAAACTACATGAATTGTTATTAATGCTATAGAATAAAACAGCACTTCATAAGCACATATTAAAAATCAAAAGTTTTTGGGGATCTATATAATAAACTGTAAGTAGCAATGTTTTCTTGTGCCAGCTCAGTGCTGGTAAAAGTGGCTGACAGGTGAAATTTTGAGTCGATGAAGCACTGACAGTCCTAGTATAATGAGCTTTTAGGCTCACCAGCACCAGCCTAGCTGGCTGAGTATAAACCATCTAAATAGTCAATTGTGCAAAGTCAGTCTACCAGATCTGAAAACAAAGAAGTGGTCTTACAAACTGCAGTGGTCCAGGTTACCAAACCCCTAAGAGCACCAACCACATCCAACAATCAAGAAGTATCAGAGGAATGCGATCAAAGAGAGAATGCTGGAGCAAGAGGGCTTAGTACAAAGTAGTGCCCGGTCTGAATGGGAAACCAGAACAAAAATGAGGGTTACAAACCAACACCCTCAACCTGGAAACCCAGAGAGAAGATGAGATAATGTGAAAGAACAATACCATTCTCCTAGGTGGACTTTGCTGTGAACGAGGAAATCAGCCTCCCTCTGGGAGGAAAATAGCTGATGTTGCGTGAACATGACATTCCATCTAAGACATTAGGGTCCAGATTTACTAAGCTTCGGGAAAGAAAAAGTGGAGGTGTGGCCCATAGAAACCAATCAGATTCCAGCTTACATTTTCTAGTAATAGGAAAGTGAGAGCTAGAATCTGATTAGTAAATCTGGCCCTAGGAGTGACATCTCCTTCATGGTTATGGTGTTGCGGGTCTTCCCCAATTGCTTGGGTAGACTACCGCTGTTGCACTGTTCAACCAGGTGCTAGAATCCTATGAACCAGTAAAAAGCCCCTGTAACTTTTCTGAGATTTAAGCATGTGTGGTCACCAGGATCTGTTCTCAATGCTGGAAGGAATAACCCATTGTAATTTGTGACCAATATAAAAAGATAATAAGCTGTGTTTGCCACAATGTGAGGTTAATGAAAAACATTTGTATGTTGCAACTCCAAGATAACTGTAAATATGATTTATTAACAATAATTAAATAAAATATCTCCTCACCCAACTTTGAGATTAATAATAAAGATAAAATTAAACACACTAAAGAGGAGGGACAAAAACCACTAGAACTCATGTATATTAGCAAGTTTAATAGAAAATCTTATCAAATTAAGAAAATTGTCCAACATAGTTTTGCTATTTTAAAACATGATACTATACTGGGGAAACTCTTACCTCAAAAAACCAGGGTGATATTTAATAATAACAAAGATCTAAAAAATTATTTGTCACCGAGTTTCTTGCTAAATAAAAACAATATTGTGACATCTAAGGACTCAAATATTGTGACCTTTCTACCAGAAAAACCTATGGGTACCTTTAAATGTGGTTACGCAATATGTCTAACTTGTAAATATATATCACACAGAGCTTCCTCAGTAACTTCACAAGTGATTAAAAAACTTATAATATAAAACATTTTATGAATTGTGAGACCAGTTATGTGGTTTATGTCCGTCAGGATGTTTTTTGTATATTGGTTATTATACTTTTTTTTTTTCCATTCTCTTAGTAATATAGGACATTTATAGCGTTTTTTTGGTCACCAAGGGGCAGATCCTGCTGTACGTTTTTCTGCGAATTTACATGTGGTATACACGTAAATTCGCAGATTTGAGCGAACTGCGCATGCGCACCGCAGAAAATACGCACATTCGCGTAGCGTATTTTCTAACGTAAGGATAATTCACGTATTGCGAACGTAAGTAATTACGTGTGGGCGTGCCAAAATTACGTTAGCGACGAATACGTGCGAATTACGTGAAGTAGGCGGGGGGGTATTTAAAGTGTACAGTATGGGCGTGCTAAGCTGCGTACGTTCGCGTAGTCTGTACGCACGTTAGCGGACGTATGCTGTTACGTTTGGAAAAGTTAAGGTAGGGTTTGGGTAGCGTATCTTCACAAAATACGGCCGTGCAGGGGGTGTGTTAAGGGTAGCGTAGCGAATTTACGTACGCGAAAATTCGCTACGCGAACAAACGTAAAGCAAACGTTGTTCAGGATCTACCCCAACATGTGATATATTGATAAGTGTCTTTATTTTGAAAAAATTTAATTTAATTATAAATACAAGCTAAGTATAAATAAAAGAAATATCAGGTGTGTTTATGTCCACTCTTGTTTTTATTAAAGTCTGCAGCTTCTATGGGTCCAATAAAAGTTGGTAAAGTTTATAATGTTGATACTAATATGCTGCAATTTTGATATTTTTTTGTTCCATGACTGCCATACGAAGCACCTGTTGTTTTTGAATCTGATTGGATGCTTCTCCTTTAAATATTCATGAGGACTTCACAGCCGCAGACGCTCTTACCCCCGAAGAAGGAGACAAAACACGTGTCGGGTTACAGGTATCCCGTGTGCACCGGGACCTGTTTAATCGCATCAGCTCTTTCCATGCCACTTTGTCAGATAGAGTAGGGTAAGGTATGGCCCCGAAACGGGGAGAAGCACAGCCGTAAGGCTGTTAATTATCAGTAGGGCTAGCCTCCCCGTGATCTATTTTAGTTTAGGGTGCCCTGGTCCAGCCTTACCTCTCTGTTACCAATTACCTCTCCACCTGATAGCCTGTGCTGTATGAAGGCGCTGCTTTCTGCCGTTCCACAGACGGATAAGTATTGATACATTGTATCATTTTTGTTCCTTTTTTGTGACGTTATTGCTCTGCCTTGTGGATTTCCAGCACATATGTTGTTTGCACGCTTTTATTAATTATTTAATCAATACAATATCAGCAATTATGTTTTGACTGTCATATCTGAATACTACACGATTATGTGGTTTTCTGATGATACTATGTATCCTATGTGTGCATAATACTTTGGCTAACCTCAGGTGTTAACGATTATGGAATGTAAGCTGATGTGAGATGTGTCAAGTTTTAAAAATTCATCACTCTATTCTAATTTCTTCAAAATATGAATAATACAGATTGAAAACTGTTTTTAGATGAAAACGTGTGGACATACATTCCTTTAGTAAAAGGTGTGCACCTTAGTGACCAAATTTTTGTGTTTGCCGTAGGCAACTCTTTCCTTTTTCTCTGTATATGGTAATTGGTCATGGTAGCAACCTTAGACATTGTTTTTGCTAATATCTTTATGGATTAAATCCTGTTGCAACTTCCTACATTTCTTTTTTTATTCTGAGTATATGCCAGTCGGTGCTAGGAACGGATAAATATTACTCTTTCTTCCAAACTGCAACTTTATGCTGACTGTATAAGACATGTCTGTGATTTACATGAATAATACTAAAATAAAACTTCCCAATTAAAACTGGTATATCCTAAAGGAGAATGATTCTTTGTATATGTAGAGCATTAAATTGATAAAAATGTGTTAAGGGTAGCGTAGCGAATTTACGTACGCGAAAATTCGCTACACGAACAAACGTACTGCAAACGTTGTTCAGGATCTACCCCAACATGAGTAATAAAATAACAGAAGCTTTTTCTAATGATATGCCTCCTATGATTAGAGAAAAATAATTTTCCCCTCCTTTTTTGCTTTTTATTTCCTGATTTAACTTTCTATTATTGTTATTGGCAATCTTTGATGTTGCCAATAAGCAATATATTGTTTTTTTGCTGGATTTATAAAATAGTGGGTTTCTTTCAATATATTGATATCCCCCCAAAAATTTATGAATTTTAATAATAATAATATTAATAATAATAATAATAACTAATATTTAATTGTAAAATTATGTGAGTTATTTGTTGTTTTGTTGAAAGTTTTAAAAATTTTAAATGTGGTTATCCTAGTCTTTTTGGATACACTGCAATAAAGGCACCAAAACAAAAGGATAATAATGATATAAATATGTATGTGTTTTTTTGTATATTTGTTGTTTGTTACTCTTTTTGAGCATCTAAAATATACAATGTCGATATTTGCAATTATGAGTCACCAAAATTATTTTTGTTTGAAATAATATAGTCAGATGTGTATATTTTATGTTGAACATGCATCATTGAAATATTTTTTAATATTTGTCTTTTCAGTTTTTTCTTTGTTTTATTTTCCTCTTTTTAAAGTATGTTATTATCTTTTATGTAATTTGTTGCAATTCCAAATATGTTTAATGAAGTTTTTTGTTTCTTGTGAAAATAAGTGTTACAGCTGCAGGATAATTAATGACAGTGCTCTTAGTTAAATAGCCCCCTGGAAACTTCCAAAATTACTCTTTTATCTACGTCTTGATAAAGTCCAGGTGTGGACAAAACGCGTCGACGTGACTTGCTACATCACCTGGTTTTTGCAGTCTAGTTCATCCTCGTTTATGGTATTCAACTGCGGGCGTGCCATTCCACAAAAGTGAGCCACCTGCGGGATACCCGCTAGGACCGGCTTCTACGATGCATCATTCACAAGTGTGATCGGTGAGTGGGGGATTTTCTTTGGTGTGCACTTCTAGATAGCAGCGGTGAACACTTGTGCCTCTGAACAACTACGGCAGCCAGCACTCAGCTTCCAACTTCCAGTCGGACAACATCTTTCCGTTATTCACCTGGTAACTATGTGCTATATGTGCTCCTAACTTTTACTTGCACCACAATTTCAGCATCTGTGGATATATTCCTTATCTCTCACTCCCCCTCGAACTGTTTACAATTGGTATCGGCACTTGCACTTAGAAATTATCCGTATATAGAATAACTTTAATTGGAGAATATAATTATCCTTCAAAATATCTCCGTGTTGATGAACCTTTCTGCAGCCCGCTTATGAGCATATATCTATACCTATTCAGGTTATCAATATACAAAGAGCATTGGTTCTAAGACTAACATCAATCAAATACTTATATGAGAATTGTTTTGTTATAAGGTGCGCTGTAGCAATTAATATGCTATATGTTTTAAGATTGCTTATTTTTGCAACATACAACTTTTTTTCATTCACCCACATCGTGGCAAGCGCAGCTTTTTATCTTTTTATTTTGTATTTTCCAGGGGTAATTGTACATATCCCTTTCTAGCATGCTGCTGCATGTATGGTGTTGTTTTTCAATTACTAACTTTTTTCTATTTTTCTATTTTTAACATCTGTTTTTTGTATATTGGTTATTATACTTTTTTTTTTTCCATTCTCTTAGTAATATAGGACATTTATAGCGTTTTTTTGGTCACCAAGTGCTCATCCAACTATAACTTGAATAATATATCGTAACCCCCCCCCCCAGATAAAAGATTAGCAAAGTATTGCAACCAAATAAACAGATAGCCCAAATTTGTAGTTTCCAATTAAGAAAGGGAAGAAATAAGCAGACTCTACAAACCCTAAACTTTGCCTAACCCCCAAAACCAGGTCATCTGCGCTTTGAGCAATAAAGGGATCCTGAATACCATAAGAGTCAGAATCCTGAAGTATTTATCCTTATCCTCCTCCTCTGAAGAGAGGTCAGCATGTGAATTGACAGACATTTGGATATTTACTCATCCCTTTTCATGGGTAGCACTAAGGAAGCCTTTTAAGTGGAAGAGGCCCTGGTCAATAACCTGGGGGTACTTGGTACCATGCCAAGCCAGTACTAAACTAGGACACTCTTTAGCTTGCAGTACAAGCTGTGAATGTGGTGCAATAATAGACGGTAGCCTACCTCTTGCTTGAGTCCTTATCAGGTGAGTTCCTTAGAAGTCATTTTCTCTGTTATTCCTATAAACAGAGAAAGTGCATCAAATAAAATGTTTACAGTAACACTAGAGCTAGGATTACAGATAGACTGATCACTGGCACCTATATAATAGCTATACAAATTATAGGAATATAGGTGAGCTCAAAACAGGGGGGAAGCACAGAAATGTAGTTTTCTTTTGGGGGGGTTAGATATTACTTGATTAATATGAAGAATAATAATACTAATATATTAATAAATATAGCAATAAAACAATCTTTTTCTAGTTTTCACTCTGTAAACCAAATAGTCTTTCAAAAATATCTAACCTCTAATGCTTTTCTTGAATCGCTTGAATGTGTTTAAGCCTTGGCCAATTTATCATAGTCATAAAGGCAAAGTCAACAATCACCATTACATTTACCTCCTTATTTTTGTACTGCCAGTCCAATTATCTATCAAAATAAGTAGGGTACCTGTCACAAAATGTGCTCTAATGAGGGTTCTTTTGAGAGATGTTAAAAATATAAGTTTATATTTCAAGGACAAAAGACACACAAACACAAAAAAATGTGCATGTCAAATCTAAAGCATAGAAATAGATATCCAGCATATACAAGCAGTAAATTCCACTGACAAGACCTAAAATCTATCTAATAAAATTATAGTTTATTAAGTAAAAATGGCCAATTGTATTGAATATTTATTTTCTAAACTTGCTAGAAATCTGCTTTTGCCTGATTTGAAAGCTTCATAAAATAACATTTTATTCCATAGAAGAGGAACTTGAGGCTTTGTGAAGGAAAACTACTGGTAAGAAAAAGAAGTAATGAATCCAAAATGAACAAAAGAGAGCTAAGCTTATTTTCTTAATTGGTGTCTTTTTTTTTTTTTTAACTGGTGACTTATTTTTTTGGCACTTTTTTTTTTATTTTGCTCCAGTGGTTCAGAATACCCTTGTTTTTCATAGTATTGCAATACAAGACACAAAGACAATGAGTCAATGGGATCAAACAACGGCCAAAGCCCACACTTGTGGGAATGGCCGGAACTTAGAATAAAACCTGTCAGGATGATGAACAGAAATAGCTGAACTTAGCAATAAGAACAAGATTTCTGCTGTACTTGCCCATTAATGGCCTTCATTGCTCTTGGATACATTAAAAACTTTGTTCTTAATTTGAATAACTTAGCATTTTGAGTAGCGATTAGCGGACAAATGCTATTTAAACACTGTAACAAAGTTTGTGAAATAATCAATATTCAAATTTTGGAATTCAGTTATTGAAATACAAGCTATATATTTAGATTTTGCTTTTCAGCGTCTATTATCAATATGAATTTTCCATAAAAACACCAATCTATCTAATAATTTTACTATACTTATTTTGATGCTACAAATACTGCAAAAATCTGCAGTACATTTTGGAGTATAAGAATATTCAGCTATAATGTGTGTTTTTCATCACAAGACCCTTTAAAATAATGAGGTATGTGAAACAGAGGGTGGAGTCTGTTTATTTTATAAAGGACAGCTGTTTAGGTGATAAAAAGAGCTTCTTGCCTTTGGCAAAAAGTCAGATGGAGTTTTTATTAAGAAATTTTCAGTCCCGTAGTATATCTATTTTTATATAAAAGTTATATCTAAAGTATTGCTTTTTGTGTGTTTCAAATGAGAAACGACAGATATAAACCTTATATCATCCTCACATTACATTGCTAAATTTAAATTTTTGTACCTTTCATTTGCCACCATTTTATCCTCAATTAATAAATGACCCTGAACTTGTTTTCTGCCCCAATTATTGGGCTCAGAATATAAAGCACAGTTGGTAAACCTGTTTCTATTAAATCTTAATTTCCCTTATCAAAGACTTTAATAGAGTGTAGAATGTAATTAAAGACTATAAGTCAAGGAGGCCAGATTCAGAGCAACGAGCACATTGCATATGCGCCCGGTGTTTTCCGACATGAGATACTGCGCATGCGCAGTAATTTTCTAACGTCATCTACGTTTCTATTAGAAACGTAGATTGCGTAAATGCAGTCTTAAAGACCGCATTTACGCAATCTATGTTTCTAAAAGAAACACAGATGACGTTAGAAAATTACTGCGCATGCGCAGTATCTCATGTCGGAAAACACCGGGCGCATATGCAATGTGCTCGTTGCTCTGAATCCAGCCCAGGAAGAGTAGCCCAATTAACCTGCTTCCAGAATTCCCTCTAGGCAGTGGCGCACCAGAACCCCCCCCCCCCACCCCCCCCCATTACAGGGGTGAGGTTTCACTGGTGCTGCGAAAGGGGCGTGGGTTCGCAGCTATATGGTTAGACTGACATAGAGGAAAATGGTAATGGCCTGTGCTGCAACAGGGAAGCAGGTGAGGGATGGTGAATAGGTCACAACAAATTCAACAGTGCTTATTCACTGACACAAGCTCTGGTCCATTGTGTAATGTGCTCTACTATTGCTATTAGATGTGTACCTTCAAAATAAAACTATTAAAACTACACTGGAGGCAGTGTTTTTTTTTTTCTTTAAATGAATATTTACATTTTTGCCCTGTGTGGTATGACAGTGGGGGTGGATGGGAGCAGAGCTTGGACAGGATGGGGGCGAAGCTTATTTATCCCGTTATCAGGCTCCAAAATGTTTGCAGCTATGCTAATATACCCCATATGTATTACACACATTGGAAACCCCCCTTTTAAAATCCTGTGTTTGCCACTGCTAGGACTGGCATTCTGTATCATTCCTGAAGTTACTTCTGGTCCATAATAAGTTGCCCTTTCTCTCCAAATCATATGCACGTAGCTTTGCGGTTCTAATTCTACATAGTGAATTCTCTATTCTAATAACAACTATATACACATCTCAAAGAGATTGTGATGGTCTGTCTGTGGTCAAGATCCAGATTTGGGGCTTATACTTTTTTTTTATAAGTGTAAGCATGGGAATTTTTAGCATTTGACATATGAAACGGAGCTCAGAAAACCAATTGCAAAGTGTATGATCCATTTGAAGAGCTCTAGTAGAAATGAAAGTTCCACTAAACTTTAATGAGAAATTGGGTTTGTCAGTGCAGCTAAAAGCATTACACAGATATACAGGGCCGCCATGAGAAATTGTGGGGCCCAGGACTGAAAATATGCGGGGCCCCCCTTGAATTTTTATTTTTTTAACATGCATACTCCTATCATATATATATATATATACACATATACACACAAACATCTGATATAGATATATATATATATATATATATATATATATATATATGATAGGTGTATTTGTTAAAAAGAATACACCCATCATATGTCTCCAGTCTCCCCTCCCCCACAATACACCCATCATGTGTATCCAACCTCCCCTCCCCCACAATACTCCTTTCATGTGTCTCCAGTCTCCCCTCCCCCCTCTCCACAATACTTCCATCATGAGTCACCAGTCCCCATCATGTGTTTTCAATTACCTCACCTCTTCCTCTGTGGCATCTGGCAGTCAGATGACTCTGCAGCATATGTGATGATGTCACACGTCGTGACATCATCACCCAGTGCCACGGGCCTGGGTCTTCGGAAGGGTAATGCAGAGGTCTCACAGACCTCAGCGCATTCAGACCTCTGCCAACAAAGATTTTTTTTACTAGTGTCCTGGGCAGGACAGAGAGGAGGCCTGGGGCTATGTCAGGCCCCCTCTCTGTCCGGGCCTGGGAAACTAGGCCCGGCTGTCCCCACCTGATGGCCGCCCTGCAGATATATGTATATATGCTTTCTTCATTTATAAATTTATATATAGTACTGTACTGTCTGTATTGTCCCTGGTGAAAATCACTTGAAGTGATTGAAATGTTAGACTAACACTACCAATGCAGCTTAAAACTACCTGAAGTCTTCAGAGTTTAGCCTGTATTTTACTGTGATCTTTGGAGTACAGAACCAGAGCAAGTTTATTTGGCCTGAAATGAGTGCCGATATATGAACTGGTGGAATGGCAAAGGACAGGAATGTTAAGTGCTCTCGCTGTGTGGGGTAATATGTAAAGAATACAGTGAGGGCGGGCTAAGCACCATCCATACTATAGAGACATCTGCGACTTCCAAGATTAAAATGTTTTAAGATAGGGTCATCAGGTCTCAAATCCATATGAATAAGTGGAGTGGCCTCCACTTGCCTGAAAGGAAGGCTGGATCCATTAGAGATCCAAACCTTGATCTCTGAGTGCAGTGGCAATGTAAATCTGGATCCGACCCATTATGCTTTTGGATTTTGGCAAATATAATCTAATCCTGAACCCTTAGAGTAAATCAGAAATTACTTTACCACTTTACCCCTTATTAAATTTAAACTACCAGTTTCAGGCTTTTTAAATTAAACTGTTTTCTAATAAATACTAAAAGAATAATCTGGTCACAATGGCAGCAGGTGTAATGTATTAGACTGACAATTAAATTTAGAAATTAAAAATAGTAGTAAACCTTCTTGCTGCACAAAGGGCTACCAACCCTGCATTGGGGTCTGCTCCCCCCAATAAAGACAGTAAACCAAATAGAAATTGCTGGGTTAGCGTATGTGACAGCAAGAAAAAACAGTGAATGGCTCCTGTGTATCACAAGATATCAAAATGTATTACATCAAATACAATGAATAAAAATAGCACAATTTATCTGTATGTAGATTGAATAATATAGGACAACTCTTGATAATAAAACTAAGTTGTATCTTATAAGAAGTGAAGTATTTTGCAAGGACAATAGTATAGAAATTAGTTCCCCCGAATCTGTATCTAAATAATTAAATGTCTCGGAGTAATGCTGGGGCATGTGCAATGGCACACTAGAGTGTAATAACACCACACTGTGATGAGTGGTAGGTTAGCCGTTGTTAGATGCCCTAATTGCGGGCAGAATCTTCCCACTTAAACAATTGAGGTGGAACAGTGCCTATAAGGCGATATGTCGGCCAATATGGCTGTGTATAATAAGGAATGGATCAAACCTTGTTCAATTGATGTGGTCTGTATCAGGTCCGAAAGGCTTGTCAGTAGTGGTGTGATCGATGGTAGCTGGCTGGTGTGTGTGGATAGTATCCAGTTGTCTCACCCGATATTGAAATGTGGCACAGCTCCGGGAAGATGAGGTGCTGCGCAGCGCTGCTAGTAGCAGTGGGTGGCTCCACAAACCTCCTGTGCCCAGCTCCGAAATAACCTGACTCAGGATAGAGCAGCAGGGAATGATTAAGGTCTACGTGTGCAAGAGTCCCGAATTGAAGGCGGGCAGCGCCGCACGGCTTCTTACCAGCCTAGCTTACCGGAACCAAAGATGTTACACTCTGTTTACCCTGGTAGTGTGTAGCAGGCTGTGTTGCTAGGTTTCACCTTCCCCAGCTGTCAGGCATTAGCCTAGAGGTGTGTCAGTCTCTCCGGGCTGATTGGAGGAGGGCTCTTTAAATAGCCTCTGCTGTGTGCTATGAGTTGTCGGTTATAGCGTCTGGTTCCTGAATCTTGCTCGCTGACTTTCTGCTGCTTGGTTTGCTTTTGCATTCTCCGTTACCCTTGTTCCTGGTGTTACCCCCTTGCTTTCCTGTTATCCTCTTGCCTGTGTGTTTGTCTGACCCCCCTGTGTGGTGAGGTGCGCGGCGTGAGTAGTTCACTACTCCCGCGGGCGGCCTCAGCCCTGGACAGGCCCCGGTCTCCTTTCATCTCCGGAAGAGTGAGTGCGTGTGTTTAAGATCTCACATTGCCTCGGCCTGCCAGGCGTGTGTTGTTATCTGCCACGTGTGTTTGCATCTCCTGCTTTTGCCATCGTGCAGTGAGTTTAGCCACCAGCTCTTGTTCCGCTGTGTAGTTCTATCTCCAGTGTGTGTGTTGCTGTGTGTCACCAGCTTGTATTACCGCTGTGTAGTTTCATCTCCAGTGTGTTCGCTGTGTGTGTCTGCCACTGACTTTGTTATCATCAGTGTGTATTGTTAGAGCGTAGCTCCACTGTTATTCCAGCCTGCAGTGTATTTTAGGTAGACTTACCATCTGTCTCACCTAGTGGTATTACCACCTCTGTTAGAGCAGTTGCTCCACTGTTATTCCAGCTTGCAGTGT
>WWET01000191.1:34182-46756 GCA_011038615.1 Limnodynastes dumerilii | reverse complement strand
TGTACTGTTTACAAGGGTACCAGCATTATCTGTAATAAACCTTACTGTTTTTGAGAGTTATCTTATCTTGTCTAAGTGTTATCTTGTATGCGAGTGTACTAGTGAGTACTTGGGTTCCAGTCAGCCTAAGCCACGCTGCAGTTCCCCTTTGGGACGATCACCAGGGGCACGACCTGTCAGCCCAGCAGCCCAGCCTCACCACTCTGGGGACACAGTTATCTTGGTCCAGTGTTATCTTGTATGCGAGTGTACTTGTGAGTACTTGGGTTCCAGTCAGCCTAAGCCACGCTGCAGTTCCCCTTTGGGACGATCGCCAGGGGCACGACCTGTCAGCCCAGCAGCCCAGACTATCCTCACCACTAGAGGCTCTAGTGAACACCTGGTGTCTGACATAGACTCCGGGCCCCTGGTGAGAATCCCTCTGGCCGACTGTAACAAAAGATATTAAGCACGTTCTATTTGAATTGTATAATATGCCTTGATCAAGAGTCCAGTATAGAGAGTAAGTCCTATTGATTAAAAAGCACCTTAACGCGTTTCATCTCATATCCTAAGATTTCATCAGAAGGAGTATGGGACGGATTTTGATAAACAGCATGATACAGTTGATTTAATATAGAAATCTAACATGATATATATAGTGTGCAGAATAAGTTTAAAAAATGAGAATTAAAAAATAAAAAACAGGAGCCATTCATAATTCAGTTAGTAGTGAGAAATTCTCACTGGTGAATAATTAATCACACTACTTAAAATTAGTAGAGCTTTGATAAGTGCATAGAAAAGGGGAAAAAATTAGAGCATAATCATCAGCAAAAGGCAATGTAAATTCCTGACTATTCCCTCAATTTCTGAGCACACACAAACCTCTATGATAAACCACATATTAATAATATGAACATTCTACATGGATAGCATCATAAGATGTCCATAAGTGCACATGTGCATATAAGCACATCCCTGTGCGCAAGCTTACATAATACATAATATATTCTTTTTTCTGTATTATGATCTTTCTCTCATAAATAATATAAAGAAATGGGAAGGTTCCCTCTAATATATTAAGATCTGCATTTCACTAAATCTTATATATTTGCATTAATTTCTAGTCTTAATGAATTAATTTTTTCTGCCTGATTAATAAATTTTTTCTGCTGTAATAATCTTAGTGTTCTAAAAAACTTTGAAACTGTAAAAAAAATCAAAAAATTCAAAAATATATTATTATGTAAGCTTGCACACAGGGATGTGCTATTTTTATTCATTGTATTTGATGTGATAAGTTTTGATATCTTGTGATACACAGGAGCCATTCAGTGTTTTTTCTTGCTGTCACATACGCTGACCCAGCAATTTCTATTTGGTTTTCTAAAAAAGGCTAACGGGAGCTTTCCTTTAGAGTTTAGACCCATTAATATCTGTACAGTTCATCTATTGTGACATTGTTTAGAACTTCAGCAACTGAAAGTTTAAATGACATTTTCTTTTTTCATATATTCAGCCTCAATATGTGAGGCATAAGCGATCTACAGCACCCCAAGTCCCATCATGCTTTGCCAACTATCAGCTATGCCTTTGCTATGGAAGCATGCCGGGAATTCTAGTTTTAGAACACCTGGAATACCAGAAGGTTTCCTATGCCTACTCCATTTTCTTTAGGAATATGTCAGTTTTACCAAGAATTAACAAATAAATAATAGATAGATAGATAGATAGATAGATAGATAGATAGATAGATAGATAGATACAAACATAAATGCAAGAGGATCAACACTTTTAACAATTCAAGTGATATCTAGATCACTCTACAATGAATATAGAATAGTCCCTAGCCCCTCCATTTCCCACGGTGGTCCTCTTCAATATTTTGAGTAAAATATTAGTTTTCTTCCCCTAGGCTTTAAGTAGTTAGTTACAGTGGTATGTGTTATAATAAAGGCAAGAACACAATGCATCTGTGTCATGTCTGCATAATATAATGGCAGCTAGAATAATGGTTGGATAGAATAATGAAGGTTCCCAGTCACTTTCAATTTTACTTTAGTCTAATAACAATTGCAGCATCTGAAGTATAACATTGCAATGTCCTTATGTTATCCTGGTTTTATGTTTCACATGTTTAGTAATGCATAACATACATCATTACATTCTCTATCTGCTTTGTGAATGTTCATGAATGAAGTAACATTATATAAATGTTATAAAAAGTAAATATAAATAATTTAAAAAAAATATATACCGTATATATATTACAGCTAACTTTTGTCTGAATTTAGATGAAAACACAGAAATCAGACTAAATTTAGGGATTGCTAGTGAAAAACTTTAAATCACTGATTCACCTCCCATTTTTCACCATATACTTATTTTACAAAAGTGAGAGGAAATATAAAGTTACGCAAAGCATGGAATACTTCTAAAATGTGCATATCACAACCTACATTGCTTTTACTCTATTACTTTCTAGCAAAAATGTTTTATACTTTAGCCAAAATTTATCAAACTTGTGATGTCACCAAAAAGGAACAGCGGCTCTGCACATTTAAAATGAGCTTCTAGATGCAATCTGTGGAACTCCTGATGTGGGGAAACTATAAGACTCAGCATTCTCTAGCAGCACAAAGCATAGCTAATTGCTGGCAGAGCATGATGGGACATTATTTATAAAAAAATTTCAGTTAAAATTAAGAATAGCAAAGGTAGATGCAGATGGCTGTAGTGGATAGTATTTGTAAAAAGTTGCATTTTGTTTTATTAGGCGATAATTTACAGCTAAGAGTCAACTTTACGGCACATTAATTGCAATGTTTGGTATTACAATTGAATACCATTATGTAAACTTTTATTACATTTACATTTTAATCACATCACAACTGGGCACTAATATATATATATATATATATATATATATTCTCCAGTTTTTACACTATACCCACCCCGTCAATACGCAGCAGTTTTTCTAGAGGCACATTCTCTCCTTCTGTGGTTACTGACACTACTAATCACCCTGCCTGCTAGCTATTTAACCCTTCAGATGCCTTCTGCATTTTGTCTTTGGCATTTTAGGAATCTCTATGCTCATCCTCATCTTAGCTCTGTGACAGGTTGTGCATAAAGGTTATTCCCTCTGCTCATTCTCTACTCATTGTTTACTTTTAAACCACTGGTCATCCCATTCATTACTATGCTCAGGGCTCAGTGTAGTAATCAGCCATACACAACTTAGCTGTATGCCGTGCATGCTGTCTCCCGATACTCATGTTTTACTCATTGTTTACTCTTAAACTGCTGGTCATCTCATTCATCACTATACTTGGGGCTCACTTGTAGTAATTAGCTGTACAAGACTTGGCTTTATGCTGTGCATGCTGTCTCTCGATTCTCATATTTTATCTATTTCATTGTTTAGCTTATTATTCCATAAGGTTTGCTAAACCAAATAAAAAATTTTATCCCCAAGAGCAGTCTGCCAATTACAAACACGGAACACTCCAATTAGCTCTGATTTGAAGCCGAGAGTGTATGAATGAACATATCCGGACAGCCTAAATAGCCTGTCATTTCCTAAGCGCAAACTAACATTATTATCCCTGATGAAGTCTGCACTGGTTGAAATTCACTAACCACAGGATGAAACACATTGGTTAGATATATAATACAAGCACTCATTTTTATATTTGAAAGTCTGCACTTTTAGAAACTCAACTGCATAAGAGGTACCCCTCTTAAACCCCTTTCATATCACCACTAAATCACGTTTGGTCACCATGGAAATGGGATTTCCCAGGTTGGCCAAGGATATAAATATATATGACAGCAGAGCTGTCATTAGCGTTGGGATGTTCTGCTTTCAGGACATGAGTTGTGGTGGTAGCATAGGATTTTTTATTGCAAAGACCTTCCCCACGGATTAAAAGCTTGGAAGATTGGATCCAATTCAAGATGGTAAGTACTTATTTTTATTTATCATTTTTATTTATTTATTTCATGCATTATATCATTAGCGTTATTAAATTTAAATTTTTTTTTATTATTTGGGGTATTCAATGTAATTATTCTTTTAATATTTGGGGTATTAAATGTTTAGTTTTTTTTTTATGCCAGCATGCCCTGGCATCCTTGGGCATACTGATGCCTGTAGAACTACAAGCATCAGCATGCCCTGCCGCGTTAAAATCCATTAAAACCTGGAAAATTCATTGGAGATGTGAAAGGGTCTGACCTGCGAATTTTTGTGCGCTTAAAGGAGACTTTTTTTTTACCCTGCATTTTTTCCTGGAAAAACCTGGGTTTTCATAAATGGTGATGTGAAAGCGGTATAACATATACAAAATCCATGCTGTCTGGCACCTACACATTGGAAAAAGACTGGGAGACACGGTCAGAGGTGTGACATACCTGCTACAGCACTACTGCTCTATTGGATTTTATTTTCATATTTATATTACTGGACTGGAGACACATGATGGGAGTATTATTGGGGGAGGGACTGGAGACACATGATGGGAGTATTGTGGGGGGGGCGAGACTGGAGACTGGAGGGACTCTCTCTCTCTCTCTCTCTATTTATTTACACAGTTTAGTCTGTTGCTAGAGCGTGGTGGGTATTATTAGAAGCACTATCGTGGGAAGCTGTGATATCAGTTTTTCATCACAGTCCAAGTGTAAAGAATGTGATGCATTACAGACCCATAAGGAATACCCAAAATGACACATTGATTATATAGTAGATACGTATTACAAATAAATTCTGTACCTCTTTATTTATTTTTTTAGGAATGTTGCCAACTGTGAAAGGATGGAGATATAAGTTTATGTTTATGAATGTCTGAAATGTGATAGAAGTACCATGACCAGAAACAGTAAGTGAGGAGCTGAAGAAGTGGATAATGGACATTAAATATAAAGTAAACAGTTTAAATGACCAGTTGCTTAGTGTCTCAGTGATCAAACAGAACTCTCATAATGTTGTATTTTCCAAGTGTTACAGTTGCTTGGTGATGTTTACCACCTCTTACAAAAACATGAGTATAAACAATGATGTTGAGCAGAAAACAAAGCAAAACAACAAAATGTGCGAGTCAGCCTTATTTTTACAATATTACATTGCATGTGCTCTTGTACCTTCACAAATTGTTTGCGAAAGACATCAGCAAGTAAATGATTAATTTGCTATATATAGCTTGCTGTGTTTGCTTATATGTATTTCATTTTTCTTATTTTATACAAAGATATATACATTAATCCACTGCAAAAAATATAGTAGATGCTTTCATATACAATTTATTCAAGAACCAACAGCAGCTCCTGCATATGTTAAGCAATTGTTATGCTCCATATTCTATAGTCATGCATACAAATACTGGGTGAGCAGAGCTGACCATTATTTTACCTGTCATATCTAGTGGAAATTATAGCAAGAGGAACATTCTGAAATGAGATGGGTTACTACTAGGGGGAAGTGGAGGGAGTTAGTGATAAAGACTGTCTAACTTGCTAATGTTTAATGTAAACAACAGCAGCTATATATTGCAGATAAAAAAAAATTGATACCATGGGATACAGAAACAATAAAACAAACTTGGAGGGTGTCACCTTTTCACCTTTATATCTCCTCCTCCTGCATCACAGTGCCCAGAGGCAATTAGTGTTTCTCAGTGATACAGGGCAGGTATGATACTTCCTTTTCCTCTCCCCTTCATTTTGTCATTACTACACTTGACTCTTAGCACAGTGACTGCAGGAAGCAGCAATAGGTGAAATCTTACAAATGGTTTCTGTGCGCTTTGTCAAGAAATACAGCACCATCTCAGAACTGGTGTAACTGCCTAAAGGAGGAGACATTTAATCAATAAAAGCATAGTATACAGCATAGAAAACACAGTTAAAATATAGCCCTACAGACCAGGCAGAAAGCTGACATACAGTAAAGCTGCTGTAAGTTTTTATATCTTTCTATGATATTTGTACATTGTCGAACATTTTGCTTTAGCTTTTTTAATATCATTATATATATATTTTTTTTTTGCTTTCCCAAAAATAATTTTGAATTATGTTTAAACCTATTTCTAATTAAACAATTCATACAAGAAGCCTCTATAAATAAATGTACAGGTTCCAATTGTGTAATTATTTCTTGTACTACTTCTCCAGAGTAATTAATCACAGAACTCGTGTAAATCTGCAACTCTAAAATAACTAAAACTGACATTGATTTGTTAACTTTTTGAAAGTGCATAGATTTTAAATAACATTTTGTTCTTAGCAAATAAAGTTACCTTATTATTTTAAATTTAGACAGCACAGCAAGACAACTGCAGAAAATAACTAAATGTTCTGTGCCTGAAAATAACATCTATAGTCAAGCTAAGTGACATCACAAAAATCATTATAAATGAAGTCTGTCTCATGAGCAGCCTCATCCTATCTGACTGTTTATACTGAATGGAGAGAAATGGCATTTCTGTTTTATATGATCAATAACAAATCTTCACCAAGGACTGGATCCAGACCCCCGCTCATTTTACATATATGCAGGTGTCTGGCAGTATGAACGAGAGAGGGGAGTGAACTTCCCCTGTCACTCCCCTCTCTCATGCGGGCTTTATAGAAGTTTCGCTGCCATAAGCCAGCCTTAAGTTAAATGTGCGGATCAGCGGCCCGTACGACCGATGATCTGCTCATAAATGTCAAAACAGTTTAAAATGCTTCCCCCCACCCACCTTGGCAGGCGGAGGGGAAGCTAAGTTCCAGACGATGCAAGGTACTTTAGTTTTACGTTCATAACACTAGAAAAACATCTGGAGTTAGTAATTTAGTAATAAATATAAAAAGTATAGTAAAAAAATGTCTTACCTTGTCCTCGCTCCTGCTCCAAGTTCTCTTCTTTGATCTATTTCTTTAATAGGACACTGATCATTTAGCTGCTTTGTGCCCCAGCTCTCTAGTGTCCCCACTGGGTGAAAGCTCTCTCCTCTGCTCTGTATCTCAGCTCTCTTCTACACTCTAAGGGCCTGATCCAGACTTAAGGTTGTTTTAAGTACGCAAGCGTACATGAGTTACGTACTACTAAATATAATACACTCCCTCTGGCACTCCCCTTGCACACACATAGCTTAGCTGACTTACATGTTCAGAATCCTACCTTAACTTTTCCTTCAAAAAATCTCTGGTCTTATGTACTACCTTGTCATACATAAATGCCTAACCCAGCCTATACTGTACTGCTGGTGTGAGTGGAGGAGAGGGGGAGGGAAGGAGAAGAAGCGATATGTAGGATGCCGTGAGGATGTACAATTGTACAATTTAAATGCCTCCCCCTCCCACAATGCATATTTTCAGCTTGTGTAGGGATGTCACGCCCTATTGTACAGTTACGTACAAATTTCATATGATCAGAGTTATGATGCATAACATCTGCCGTGCACATGCGCAGTTGTTCCCACAGCCAGAATTACACATGCAGAATGCATAAATTACCTGTCTTTATTAAGTCTTGCTGCTGCTCCTGACACTTCTATGCAACTGCTTTCACTTGATTGTGTTGTTGTGATTGTGTTCTTTTTCTCTATATTCTTTTCTAATCTCCTCACCTATGTCCACAGCTGGACCTTCATTAAACATAAGTAACTAATAATTACTTAATTAGACATTAGGGTTAGGATTAGTAATTAGGGTTAGTAATTATGGTAAGGCTCAGTAATTAGGTATAATGTAATGCCGAACACATGAAATGTCGACATTCCAATATTCTTCCAGTTAGTGACCCTGTGATACAGAAGAATGCTGTTGGCATTTTGACTGTTGCTGTGACATACAACACCCCTTTCCCTTTCTTACATCTGAGCATGCACGTTACTGTTGCTGCTGAACATTGTGTTCTACTAAATTATAAGACTTTACTTGCTACAAGTAATGCTGGCTACATTTTCTTTTAATGGAGAACGGGAAGTTTTGTTTAGTACTGGCATTTCACATTGTATTCATTTTCATTTATTGTAATATTACACAACTGGAATGGTAGTAAAAAAATGTAGTTACAGGGTAGCGTTTTAATCATGTTTGCTGAACATTTAACAGGCTTAAAAGCCTCAGCCGCTGTAATGAGTGTCTTGAACCACTCTGTTTCAATGACATGCTTTATAAATGCTAAAGAGCGTATCCTACATAAAAGATCCTCTACAGCCGATTTTCTTTTAAATGAGCTTTAGTCATTTAACACATATAAAGTAGCTGTAAAATAGCTATAACAAATATTACTATGAAACCATCTTAAATATGTAAGAACAAAGGGGTAGATTCACAACTAGGTATGACAGGGTAATTACGCTGGTTAATAAGAGGCGGAGATAGCTATGTAAATTAAGGGTTGGGGCTGGCATAGCCCCATCACGACTACGTCTGCGGCCTAGTCATAATATTTAAGGTAGGAATCTGGACATGTAAGGGTCCAGATTTACTATTTATTATTATTATTATCGTTCATTTGATAGGTACCAAAAGGTGTCCGCAGTGCTGTACAAAATACACCAAAATACAGTACAGATGTACAAGGTAGGGATGGACAGAATAATACATAATAAAATACAATATAAATATAAAAATATCACAAAAATACAATAAAGCAAGGCAAAATGCAGATCAGGGAAGAGAAGATAGAGCTCAGTGAGAGAGAGCCACCAGGTGGGGATAGGGTAAAGGGTAGCAGAGGGAGACAAGAGGGTACGAAGTAAGGGGGGGAGTGGTGGAGGAGGGAATAACACGAGGATGGAGGCCCCTGCTCATGTGAGATAACACACTAAGCTGGAGGGATGAACTTACAGAAGACATAAGGAGAGGGAAAGAAGTGGACTGCTGGTGTGAGTGGAGGAGAGGGGGAAGGAAGGAAAAGAAGGGATAGATGTAGGATGCAGTGAGGATGATAAGTAGAGGACGGGTAGGTTAGTCTGAACAGGTGCATTTTGAGTGAGAGCTTGAAGACTTGCAATGTGGGGGAGAGTCTGACATAAGACAGGAGGTTATTTCAGTGCAGAGGTGCAGCACAGGAGAAGTCCTGGATACAGGCGTGAGATATGGTGATCAGTATGGAGGTCAGACAGTGCTAGTTAGCAGAATGGAGAGGGCGGGAAGGGGTATGTTGATGAGGGAAGAGAGGTAGGGAGCAGTGGATGAGGAGATGGCCTTAAAGGTGAGGGTAATGAGTTTAAAGAGAGGTCTTAAGCTGACAGAAAACCAGGTAGAGTGGCATGAGAGGAAGATGAGCCTGGAAGCAGCATTAAGTATAGATTGAAGGGTGGCAAGATGGTTGAGCGGGAGACCTACAAGGAGGAGGTTACAATAGTCAAGGCGTGGTATGACTAGAGAGTGGATGAGGGTTTTAGTAGCTTCATTGGTGAGGAAGGGACAGATGCATGCAATGTTGCATAGGTGGAAATGACAAGAATGAGAGAGGGCACAGTTGTGTGCTATAAAGTATAGAGAGGAGTCAAGGATGGCACCTAGGCAGTGAAATTAAGGGGATGAGGACAGAGGTATCAACAATGGTTATGGTGATAGGTGGGAGGAAATCCAAGGGGGAGGAAAAACAATCATTTCCATTTTGTCCATATTCAGCTTGACGAAGCGTTTGGCCATCCCTATGGATAGGGATGCAAGGCAAATCTTACACCGAAGAGAGGGGTTGAGGTCAGGGGAGGAAAGGTAAATTTGAACGGGGAGTGAAGGGGCATGCACTCCCCACTACATGTTCGGACTTACAGAACCTTGCACGCACTTAATGCATGCATGGGTCTGGATCTGCCCCCAAGCTCTTATCTTACTATGCAACAACTGATACAGATTTCTCTATAAGCAATATACAGAATACAAAATCAGCATAGAGTATTTAGCAGAGTAGCAGTTTACCTTAACAATGTCTTAAATTTGTGTTGTTAATAGTCTATGGTCACTGAGCATTAGATACGTTTTTCTGATAAGATTCTTTGAAGTCTTCAAAGAATATGTAAACATACATTTTACAACAAATAGGAACCACTTGTATTACTCACTTGTCTGTTTCCTTTCCTGTCTGCTCTTAAACCTCAGACTTCATTTGATCCTTCACTTCCCTATATAGTTAAGATACTAATAGATATTGCTAGTTCCATAATACTAGTACAATTATTAATAGTGTTAATAATTTACTGTCTTTGATGGTTTAAGTTAGTTAAAGAAATAATGAATCTCATTTCAAAACTAAAAAAGCAAGCAAATTTCAATTCATTTATCATGTGTAAAGGATGATTTAATAAAAATTTTGACATTTTAAAAATGTATAAAGTCAAGCTATTATGGTAAGAGAAAAAGTGCATTACACAGAAAAAAATGATCTATATGTTAGATATCTTTAATTTTATATAGCTTCTCTTAAAGCATGTTTGTGTGATGTGTCTTGTGAATTATTCACAAGTATATAATAATCAATATAAATACACATAATATTGTACAACAGTTGTTTATAACCACTCTCATTAGTACCACAGGAATATCAGGTGTCATTAGTACTATGGTCAGGTGTCAAGCCAATCCTGACCCAAGCCAGTCATACCTTTGACGAGATATAGTCAACTACCACATAATGGTAATTGACCCAATCCTATAATGGTAAAAGCTACTCACAAAAATGTTTATATTGACTGCGGTTTAAATCTAATGTTTAATTGTAATCACTGAAATTATGATATTCACATAAATGTTCTACTTCAGAGTATAATTAATATATTGGTAGAACAAGAACTAAACTATAATTTCTGTGCAGAATAAAATAAATGACTTATTCAAAATTTGTCAAGACTGATGTACAGTATTCATCCAGATCACTTCATTTGAAGACTTGGAGTTGGCAGTGTAGGATACTTATGCTGTGAATCTTTGATATAGTGGGCCAATTTGTTTTATAGTAAACACAGCTGCATCCGGAATGTGTCTTCCCAATACTTCAATATTTTATTCATGTAGCTATTAACTTTCAGGAACAACAAAACATTGGAAACATGTTTGAATTTAATGATCGACTTCTAACAAATTACTAATTAAAAAATATATATCTCCATGTTTTATTAAAGTGTATACAATATAGAGCAGCAGTCGAAAATGTATTTAAACATGTCTGCAAGCAAAATAATGGGTCGTTGGAAACTATGAACTGTTTCATTAAGCAGCAGCAAACTTTTGCATTGTTTTAGCTGCTTATTGATTTGGGAATTAGTGTACGGCTATAGCCTGTATTGACTGACTGCATGTGTTTTTCTTCCAAGCTTTAGAAATAACCCCAGATCAATTCCATGAGGCAGCCACAATTTAGTTATTTTCTTCATCGGTTTTGGAACATAAAGAATATCTCTTGATGTGTGGTCTAACGTATAAAATGAATGGTATGTTCATTAAAATGTAACATTTCAGTTACTATGTTATCCTGTACTTGACTGAAATATCTCAACAATTTTGTAAGCATGTCATTAAAATATCTGGCTAATAAGTGGTGTTATTTTCACGTATGTAAGTCTGGGAGAAACTGTTGGTTATAAGACATATCTATTCCCTTGTCATCACTATACCATCATTGGCCTAATGTGGTCTGACCTCTTGCCTAAGTCTCTCACTGTCACATTTGACACCTTTTCCAGATAATGAGGCTTAATGGAAGCAGTAACACATTGTTGTCTGGCATTCCTCAACTATAGTATACATTCAATTAGTCACTTGGCTTTCAATGGTGATGAAAAACAAAGATGTCTTATTTTATGATAAGGCCACAGTCTACCCAAAGACACAAACATGATGCTCCTGATGCATCTCTTTGAGAAGTCTGCATTAGAAGAACTCTTTACATTGTAGACATCCCAACAATCTAAACAAACAAAGCCTTATTCACTTACAATATATTTTATTATTTATATTATGCCCCATTAGAGCTACATAATAAATTCCCTATCACAGACATACACACACACAAAGACTAGGATTAATTTATTCTACAGCCAATTAACCTATCAGCATGTTGTTGGCATGTGGGAGGAAACCAGAGCACTCAAAGGAAACCCATGCAGACATGGGGAGAAAATACAAACTCCACACAGAATATATATATATAAATTTGGGACATCTTGTCTTGCTCCATCCACCAACATCACGTTGCACCACAGACTGTCCAGGAGTTGGCGGGTGCTTTAGTCCAGGTCTGGGAGGAGATCCCTCAGGAGACCATCCGCCACCTCATCAGGAGCATGCCCAGGCGTTGTAGGGAGGTTGCACGTGGAGGCCACACACACTACTGAGCCTCATTTTGACTTGTTTTAAGGACATTACATCAAAGTTGGATCAGCCTGTAGTGTGTTTTTCCACTTTAATTTTGAGGGTGACTCCAAATCCAGACCTCCATGGGTTAATAAATTTGATTTCCATTGATAATTTTTGTGTGATTTTGTTGTCAGCACATTCAACTATGTAAAGAACAAAGTATTTAATAAGAATATTTCATTCATTCAGATCTAGGATGTGTTATTTTAGTGTTCCCTTTATTTTTTTGAGCAGTGTA
>WWET01000191.1:13953-33427 GCA_011038615.1 Limnodynastes dumerilii | reverse complement strand
GGTTAGGGTTTGGATTTAGGGTTAGGGTTGGGGTTGGGGTTATAAATAAATAATTTTAATATCTCTAACCCTAAACCTTAACCCTAAATATCTAAACAATATTATTTCATCTATTCACTAAAACAGTTCAGGTATTTGATAAAATCACTTACTTTCTTTAGGGAAATGACATTCTGTATAAGTGCCTCGCACTTTTACTGCTGCGAGGCAGAGAAGACGTGATCCCTCCGCCGTGCTGCTTGCTGTGTCGCGCATATGTCCCCAATACTACAAGTATGCCGCAATTTCCAATAATAAAACAATATAAGTATATAGATATTAACTCTAAACTATAAAGTCTATTAGTAAAGCCTTACTTCACTAACTAAAATAACAGTACTGTTCAGCATTGAGACGTCAGGGGCCCCTCCAGGAGAATGATGCACCAAGAAAAGAAAGATGTTGTGGGAATGATGTCCTATGAGCTCTGTACTGTGTCATCTGCGTCTCCTCTCACAGCTTTGGGCTCAGAACAACTCTCTCACAACCTTGCGTCAGTTGCTCCAACTGTCACTAAGCGGTCGTTGCTAGGGGGTCGCCCCCATCTGCCTTCCTGTCCTTCTTCTCATTTCCTCTCAAATCCTACAGCATGCTGGGAACTGTAGTCCTTTCAAAATCCAACTGCCACAAACATGGCCGCTTAAAATCCTAAAATATCATTAAGGACTATTCCACTTTAGCAGGGTATCACATTTACATCAAACCTTTTGCACCAGCCCTAGGTCATGTATAATTCCAGGGGACTGACTATCCACAACCTATTTCAAACCTTTCCATTAGGATGTGACACATCAAACAAATTACAAATGCTTAGAAATTGCCGCCGATGTATTGTGTGTGTGCTATTTCATCTCTATATGCAGTACAAAATTATACTTTTTTCATGTTTTATTAAAACTGAGGCGGACGCAGTAATCATACCCTTCATTTACAGTCCGCATTACACTATACTACCCTGCACTTGCACAACATATTTGGACACATTGAGCATTGAGCTTAGATGCTTTGTGCCTTTGGATTTGAAGCAATCAATGTAGAAGGACGCTGTTCTAAAATCTGGATAAAGTCACAGTGCAGCAACTTTCACTATCATTAGTTAAACAAAATACAGTAGCTAGTGTGGCATATGCTCTAGACCAGACATAGGCAATCTGCGGCTCTCCAGGTGTTGTGGAACTATAAGTACCAGCATGCTCGAGCAGCAAAGACATAGCTGGTACCTGACAAGGTTTGATGGGAGTTGTAGTTTCGCAACACCTGGAGAACCAAAGGATGCCTATGACTGCTCAAAAATTATGGTACCAAGGCATAACAAACTGGTTTGTTATGGTATAGTTCCATCCAGTTACAAGATATACAGAAAGCTGTTGCAGACATCCATGGCACAAAAATAAAAAAGCAGGTACACGCTGGGGTCCAGATGCAAAAGGGAGAAGCAGATTAGCCTCCACAATAGAGGTTAATGTACGGAATTTTCGTAAATGTGAGGGAAATGCACTCCACCCCGCACTCCCCTCGCATATATATCCTTACGCATGCAGAACCGTAGCTTTAATATTCTGCATGCAGAAGGGAATATATGGAAGGGCTTTGTAACCCATTACTGTACGATTACCATTCCAGATCCCATCCACCATGGGTATCTCATACGCATGGGCAGTGGACCAGCCCCCCTGGGGACACTGAAGTCTGCAAGAAATTCTGCATTGGATGGATGCCTTCCGATGCAGAATTCCTTTGTAGTGCAAGTGCCCAATACATCATTACAGAATTGGAGTGTCAAGGAGTGGATGGTCAGATGCCATCAGAAAAAGCCCTAAGTTGGAGGTAGTTCTCTGATCACTACTACTAGTATTAGCTTGCAGATGGAAAATATGAGTTAACCCTTTTTCTCTGTGTAACAAGCATCCACATATAGGTTTGAGGGCATCAAGGGCAGCCCATAAACCATAGTAACAATTAGGTTTTGGGATTATGCCACTGAGCATAATAGTAATTGGGTTGCATGTATTTGGAACTAGCTTTGACACTCTAAGCACTAGGTCCAGTACTGTTAAACTAGGCACAAGAGACTTTGGAATTAGACCTTGGTATTCTTGTTCATCTGTACAGAGGCCTACCAGAAGAACTCCAGTTATGCTTAGGTAGAAGACCAAAATTTACAGCTATTTCTCATGTTTAATTAGTTACTTATATTCCGAATCTTAGAAGAACTTATACCAATGTGTTGAATTGAGACTTAGAACCCCCCCTCTAAAAAAAACCCCAAACTTTGTACATTAGAATTAGATTGCTGCATCTTTTCACATACAATGCATATTTGAGAATTCTACTAACTGATCAGATTGCATTAGGTTTACAGTATCAGTGTTCCCACTTATTGCACTTAATGTATTTCTGTGTTTTCCCAGGTAGTGTCAGAGAAAATAAGGCTTGTTTTAGATGTCTGTCTGTCTGTCTGTCTGTCTGTGCAAGTGGCTGTGGTCAAAATGCAAACACACAGATGTCTGAATAAAGTTATCCAGAGCTTGTAGATCTATCTAAGTATTTGTCAGGGATTCAATCGTATTGCTATTGGATCTAGCACAGAAGTGACTTCTTATGTCACAATAGAAAACAATGGAATTAAATGGTTTCTATATACTTCCCAAGTCAGAAAAACTTACATGGAAAGATCATGCAAACTCTACACAGGTAAGGCTTTTTCCGGGAATTAAACTTATATCCTCAGCACTGTGAGGCACAAGTGCTACTCACTGAGCCACCATGCAGCCCGCATGGTGACTCAGTGAGTAGCACTTGTGCCTCACAGTGCATATAATATAAGTTTAATTCCCGGAAAAAACCTTATCTGTGTAGAGTTTGCATGATCTCTCCGTGTCTGTGTGGATTTCTTCTGGGTGGTTCCCTCCCATGCAGCCCGCATGGTGACTCAGTGAGTAGCACTTGTGCCTCACAGTGCTGAGGATATAAGTTTAATTCCCGGAAAAAACCTTATCTGTGTAGAGTTTGCATGATCTCTCCGTGTCTGTGTGGATTTCTTCTGGGTGCTCTGGTTCCCTCCAACATGTCCAAAAACATGCCGGTAGGTTAATTGGTTGAATCAAACTTAACCCTAGTGTATGTGAGTGGTAGGGCATGTGGCTCCATTTGGGTGAGCGAGTGATAAGTGTTCTCCATATAATAGCTGGTGGGTTCAGGGGAAGTTTGAGAAGTGTTGAGGTTCACCACTACAGCTATATACCAAACATGAATAATTATTTTATCTTAAGTGTGACTATTCCATTTCCATCTGATTCAATATTTTGAAGCACATAAGATGTATGTATGTTTATGCTCTAAAGCCATGAAATATATTTTTTTAACATTTTTTATTTTTTTTTATTAATTTTAAATTAAAAGGCCCTAGTGGCGTTCTAATGTGACTGTCCTATGGATGCATGCACTTCTGTACTGCACATGTACAGTGTGAATTCACACCTATTGGCATATGCTCACCACTGGACCAGCCCCAGTATCTGGAAATAGTAAACACAACTCTTAAATATAAAAAATAAAAAATGTTTATTTGTCTATTTCTAATTTAATAATTGATAATTGAAACATACAGATATTGGACCGGTTTCACAGATCCGTTTTTACTACATGCGCTTTTATATGCACGCACATAGGAAGGCAACACCCATGAAACTCCCCTTGGCCGGGCGGGTTTTCAGTGACTTATGCCTCCATAGGGCATCCTTAACTCTACGTGTGTACTTATGTGCATATGTTACTTACGTACGTGTGTATTTATCTAACCACACCCTCAAATGCCCATTTAAATGCCTCCCCCCACCCACTTTCACACAACTTTTACAATACTAATAAAAACCACGCCCCTCCGTATGTATGTCCTTAAGTGCGATTCACAAATCCGTGCCTAAAGTACTTACGTGCGTAACTACTACATTATTTGCATGCAAAAAGTTACTGCGCATGCGCAGTTAATCTGCTCCTAAAAATACACACGCAAAATCGGATCTGTGAATACGGCCCATTATTTCTTAGCACGCATATTTGAAATTTGAGTCTAAATGCTATGTTCCTTAAAAACAGTTATCTGACATGAGAATCTGTGCTATAAGATCCTACCCAGCTCGGTTGTAAATGCCATCTGATACCTTGAACAAGCCATGCACTACTAGTGGAGAACAAGGCTCAAATGCTTTAGTAATCAGTAAAAGGCTTCCAGTTTCCTTGCAGTCTTTTCAATCTTTCACATAACAATACCAGCCTCCATGGTGTTCCAAAAGACCACTGAGGGTTTAAAAGATACTTGTGGTTGATGTGTTTATGTGTTGGGCAAAAGGTAAATAATTTTTTAACCAATGTCATAAAATCCATATATGACATTAACCATTTTATGACATAACTATAATTGTGTGTAGAGTTATATGAATGATGCTCTCCAGAAATAATATTTGTGATAAGATTTGGTTTCTAGCATGCAGTATATAAATATATAAAGTGATGATGTTTTATGAAATTGCTATTTAATGTCCGTATTTGTCTACTATGTATGATTGATCTGTTTGCTTATGTGTCATGACAAATTGTAGAATAGTTTTTGAATAATACTGTGGTTTTGCAGAAACAAAGACCAAGAAAGTCTACATATGTTCTATTTCGACATTACTGTAATTCAAGCTAATATATGTCAGTCGATAAGAATGCGATAGGAAACATCTGCAGGGTAATAAACATATAAAACTATATTGTGATATCTGAAAAAGAACAGAGTATCTACATATAAATAAATATAAATGAAGAATGTAAATAAGTATAATTTTGGCTCACTTTTGTTTTTAATTCTATCGCTTTATCCAAGCTGCTTGGGACAAGTCAGGAGCTTTTAATACAATAAAAAGAAAAGCAAAATATATTAACTGGAATTCTGGGCTTTACTTGAGAACATTATAAAACTTCTATAAACTTCAATTAAACAAAGTGCTCAATTCTGTGGTTTGGTGAATAATGTTCGTATTGGCAACTGCTCACCAGCACCTGTTTTTTAAAACCAGGATGTAACTTTATTCAGAAAAAATCTAATCTTTTAATGATTGTTTGTTATGGTTGTACTGGGAGGTCACTTCTAGCTTGCAAAAGACTGTCAACATCTGGTTAATAAACAAAATTACATATCATGAATGTGCATGATTATGACATGATCAATTAGGAGTGAGGTGCAATTTCCTGTAATGTAATTAACAAATCAATGATTTCAGTGACTTCAGCTTCCTTTGCTGACAAGTAGAAAGTAACACTAAAATTAAATAAATGTTTAGATCTTTTGACACATCTAACACTTATACTTATTTAATTAGCAATGTATCCTACAATAAACTAATGTTTAAACTCAGGATAATTAAAATGAACATGTAAAAAGTATAATTTACTGAAAATAACAATATCCACAGAGACAGGGTCCATAGAGATCATTGATAGACAGGTCATAATATAAAATGAAATTTACAACAAATGTAGTTGTACTTAGTATAAGTCTAAAGACCAAGTTAAAATAAAAAGAGAAGAAAAGGAAATATAGAAAAAAAAAGTTGAAACTGTAAACTGAACACGTTATCTTTATAGACATATTTATGAATACAAGTCTAATAAGAAATAACTAATATCACATGTTACATTGTATTACTTATTTACACAGTTTTGGAATTGACTCAACATTACACACATGCCACTTGATGCACGGAGATCAGTGTTTCCCAAATTCAGTCCTTAGGAACCCCTAACAGTGCAGGTTTTCTAGATCTCCTTATTGCAGCACAGGTGTGTTCATTACTGACTAACCTAAATCAAAAGGCTACGGAGCTGATTCAGAGTTGCGTGTGTGCGCGAGACAGAATCGTGCAAACTAATTTAAATACGGCCTATTCAAGGTTGCGCATTTTAGCATAAAAAATGCAAGCGTGAATCGCACACATCTGAAATACGGCTATGCATTCTCGGATGCGCCTTCATGCTTCCGTCTAATTAATCAATTGGATGGATGTGTGCACGCGAGTTGTACGGACACATTGCCGTCTGCCTACATTTAATTCAATGAAAGGTGGATACAGAAATGCACAAAGGTGTTTTTTTTTGTTTGTTTGTTTTTTTAAATGTAAAAGAAATACTTTTCAAAAAAATTAGTTATTTGAAATTGTAAAAAAAAACCATTAATATTTAAATTGTAAAATATGTAATAGTTGTATTCGGTATGTAAATTTTTGAAATACTAACTAATTTGTAATAATGTGTTTTTATTTAGTCTCCAATAACATACAAAAGAAAACTCACATTTTTTATGATTATGAAAAATGACATTTATTTATTTTTTTTAATATAAAAATTATTAAAAATGTTATAAAAAGGGCGTGCGCAAGAAACAAACTACAATAAACCTAAGCTATGTTAAAATGCCTCACAGTTACAAATTTTCCTGCAGATATCCGCAACTTTGTATGTTTGTATCTATATAAAATAGTGTTGTTACAGCTGTATTACTTTTGTGTTGACGAGTCATGTGTCTGCCTTGAGGCATTTCCCAATTTAAAAACTGTTCAAAATACGCTTGCACCATGGTCAGGGCTGGTGCAAAGAAAAGCAGTAAGCGCGTGCAAACTGTCAATACGGATGCGTGCAAATCAGCTAGTAAATGCCCAAAAATACATTACCATATTCGAAGACGCCCCTTTTTGCATACAAATAAACATGGATTCGTAAGCTGACGGAGACGGAAAAATGGCATCGCATGCGCCTGCTTTACGACTGTCAATACGATTCTTGTGCATACGCAGGACGCAATTCCACTACACATCTGTCTAAATTTTGCACAGAAACTCAACTCTAAATCCGGCCCTGCATGTGATGCTCATTATACCACTTGTGATTCTGTGAGGAGACCAGAAAAACATTGATTGTTAGGGGTCCTTGATGCCTGAGTTTGGGAAACACTGATGTAGCTGGTCAGATATACTTATGGACTAGGTAGCTGTTGTTCAAGTTTAGTGAAGAAATGTAAAAACTGTGTGAACCGGCAAGACCATTTGTGCAATAGGTGAGTTTACTATGGTCTGGAAGACAAGGTAAATGCTTAAGGAAAATTTTACAAGTTTTCAACTATACATTAGACACAATGGAGCTGGATGAGAGTTTTGCTTACACACGACACATGCATTTATAACAGCAAGTATGTGCTTCTATTTTACTAAAACTCTGTATCGGGTATGTGTCTATTTAAATGGTGGTCTACTGACCATTGTAAGCCAATTGCTGAAATATTTACAAATGTATAATAATGTCGCTTAGAATATAACAACTTTGAAACTATTGGGCCGGCCCCTGCAAATATACTTGGTTTGTAAGACAGATTAATATTTAATTGGAATTATGTAAGAAATAACTGAAATGATACAGTACAAACACTGCAAAACATGCTTGGGCGGATCACGAGTTGCACTTAGAAAGACAAAACAGACAGAAGTGTGTACACCTGAGCAAAATCATGTTTCAATGTGAAGGGTGCAAATTAACTAATTATTTTGCATGCATTGAAAAAACTGGGCTATTGTTCATAGAACATACATACTGTAAAGCTCTATGAATATTCTGTAAAAGAAAGCTGAGATAGATTACATCACATCTGAACCTATGCAGTTTTCACAGTTAAAATTTGCCATCCCATTCACTTCAATATGATTTTGCTCAGGTCTACAATTGCAACCATTTTGCCCTCTCAAATTGGATTAGCCCCATTGGGGTAGATCCTGAACTACGTGTGTGCGTACGTATTTTAGCGGTGCGTATTTTCGTACACGTAAGGTCAATACACTCCCCACGGCACACCCCTTGCACGGACGTATTTTCTCAAATTACGCGACCCAAACCCTACCTTAACTTTTCCTAACGTAACAGAATACGTCCGCTAACGGGCGTACAGACTACGCGAACGTACGCAGCTTAGCACGCCCATACTGTACACTTTAAATACCACCCCCCGCCTACTTCACGTAAAACGCACGTATTGGTCACTAACGTAAATTTGGCACGCCCACACGTAAGTATTTACGTTTGCAATACGTGAATTCTCCATACGTTTGAAAATACGCTACGTGAATGTGCGTATTTTCTGCGGTGCGCATGCGCAGTGCGTACAAATCTGTGAATTTACGTGTCTGCCACACGTAAATTCGCGGAAATGCGTAGTTCAGGATCTGCCCCATTAACTGTAATAATGTTAAATACGTTACATGTTATTACACATGCAGCAGATCAGCATGTGTAATGGAAAGGGTTACAGTCAATAAGCAGTCAGGTCCTTATTTAGATATATCTAAGGTCAAAGCATATTCTCAAAAAAATTGATAATGTTCATTGATTGTGCTATCAAGAGCTATTCACTGATGAGCTTGACATTATGTCGCAGCAATGTGCTTGTACTTTTGGATGAGGAAAATGAAAAGTCATAAAACTTAGACTTGATCAGAATAAGAATCAGTAAAATTGAATAAAAACATACATGTCATCTTGGTGGGCAGCATGGTGGCTCAGTGAGTAATACTTGTGCCTCATAGTGCTGAGGTCATAAGTTACATTTCTAAACAAGGCCTTGGGCTAGATTTACTAAAGCAGATTTCACCTCACCTGTATAAATTGACAGACATCTCTGTAGTTTACTGGCATTTTTTTCTTAATCACCGTCTTTACTATGGGGCGAGTTACCCCTTGCGATGTTTCAACTACAGCGATGTCAATCGATGAATCTACGGCACGTTTGTGTAAAATTCCAGCAAGTTTGTGTTAAACTTGCTGTAGTTTGATTAAAACTTACCGTAGATTGTGCCCATTATGAAAAAAAAGTCCTTGCTGCTGTATACACTTAAACCTTAGAATGCTGTGGTATTAAGTACTATAAGGCACAGCATGCCCTTGTATTGCAGGGCATGCTGAGCCTTATAGTACCATAAGCGGCGGCAGCATGCCAAAGGTTAATGTCATGCTACCGCATACATAATGTGCCCTTTTACAGTCAATAAAACATTACATTCCCCTGTACATGTAGGTAAACATTACATGGTCCTGTTCAATATACACACTAGTATTTGCCCCGTTAAATATATTACGACAGTAGATGCCCCCATTAAATATATTATCTTTTTCATATTTATATTTATTTTTGTACATTTAGAGAGATAGTGCTGGTGTCCCCTATTTTTCTTTTTTGATAGTGAATATTAGGGCTTCACAAACCCCTGATCCAGCAGCATCTATATAGTATAGTAGTGGTAAGGTTCTAAGCACCAAATATTGGTTGTTGTTTTTTTCTTATACATGTGGCATTTGCCTGTTCTCCCTGTGTCTGCGTGGGTTTCCTCTGTGTGCTTCGGTTTCCTCCCACATGCGCAAAAAACATGCTAGTAGGTTAATTGATTGCTTTCAAAATTAACCTTAGTGTATGTGTGTGGTAGGGAATGTGGATCCATTGGAGTGAATGATAAGTAGGAAGTTTCAGAAAGGGTGGTGCAGAGGGTGTTTGGAAAGGGCAGACTAGATGGGCCACGTGGTTCTTATCTGCTGTCGCATTCTATGATTCTATCTCCATATGTTTCCAAACTTGGTTTCTGCAGATGTTAGGCTTTTATTTTAAATAGGCACCTTTCCTCTTACAGGCAAAGCAATCACATATGTATGTATGTATGTATGTATGTATGTATGTATGTATGTATGTGTGTGTGTATGTATGTTAGAAAGATAAACAAATAGACACACTATTAATGTTTTGTTGAATAACTTTCTAAAAAATTAACATAATAAAGACTTGGATAGTTGTTTTGACCCACTCATTTTGCTGCAGCTGCTAACACTAAGTTTTTCCAACCGGGGAAGTATACACCATAAGGTCCCCTTGCCATGGAGCCACTCCTAGTTGCGAATTTTCTAGGATCTTAAATATACGCACCTAAGTGCCGTGGAAATCGCATCTCTGAATCAGCCCCCAAATCTTTATAGGGGAGTCAGGCTTGTAAAGAATGTGTAGGCCAAATCTAAGGTTGATAATACTAAGGTAATAATAATAATAATAATAATAACAGCAGCAGCATATGCATGCTCTCAAATTTAACCGAAATCTCACTGATCCCTGATGGTCCCTTCACCTAGATGAAAAGGAATATACCTTCTGCTCTCCCGTATACCAGTTTGTCACGCATCGCCTACATTCTGGTGGCAGACAAACTACTTACTTCAGTATAATCAGCGGATATACATGACATTTTAGTTTCCGATCATGCCCCTGTCACCCAGAAATGTAATCGCCTATGGCGCTTTCAGGGCTATCTTACACATTCAGACAATTTTCAGTCATGCATCAATTCCCACTGTGGCACCTACTTAAACAATAATATTGAACATTGGGATGATCCCATCTTGTTCTGGACGGCATCGAAGGCATTAATGAAAAGCCATATAATTAGTTACATTGCCAAACAAGGAAGAGACCGTAAAGCCAAAGAGGCCGCATGCAAAGCCACATGTTTTAAGCATTCCGACTTTATATTGATGATCCCACAGAGGAGCATTATACTGGTTATGACCGGGCGCAATGAGTATTGGATCAGTTTCAATCCACTCATGCAGCACGTGGCTATGCTTTTGTCCAGCAGAAATACTACTGGTGAGGGAATAAAGCGGGGGAATAAAGCAGGTAATTATTGGCAGCTATGTCCAGACCGCGTGGGGGCAGAATTATGTGGTAGCCATAAGAGACCCTTCGACTCCTTGAATACATACCAAATCAAAAGAAATATTGGCACAATTTCATGCGTACTATATGCGCCTATACTCTGCACAATCAATAGATTGTGATTTGCAACAGCAATTCATTGATAAAGCAAAACTACCCAAATTAACCTTTGACCAGCGTCTACTATTAGAGGGAGATATAGCAGCAGCAGAAACCTGTGGTCCCATCTCTTTAAAATATTAATAACGAGAGTGTTTGGCCACAGTTTCTATGGGCTGGTTGCTATTTTTTACTCTCACCCACCATTTATGTTGCAGTGATCCAGTCGAGATGGATCTTCTCTTCAACATAGCACTTAATCCACTGCTGTGATTACTACAAAATTGGCAGAATTTAAAGGCATAAAAATTAGGGGGAACAGAGGTTAAAATAACTGCATCTGTGGACAACCTTTTACTATATATTTTTAACCCCAATCTTTCCCCTCCAATATATTTTAGGGAAGCTAGAGACATTTGGTTTAATTTCTGGTTTCACCATTAATAGGGACAAATCAATCGCCATGTGTTTAACATCTAATATCCACACTCCGGGTTGGGGACGGGGAATGCAAATCTGCTGGGTGAAAGAATGTTTCAAATATTTGAGAATTTGTCTTCCTAGAAATCCATCACAATTGTATGAACTCAGTATTAAACTGGGAATAGAGAGAGTCTTCATTTTTGACATGCAGGAAGAATAAATGTAAGGACACAGGTCACCAAAGGCCACACTACCACTTTGCACCCCCACTGTCCTCCTGATTCACCGTCACACAGGCAGAGTAATAACGACCATACAAATGTATCTTTATTATATATCAAAATTTAACAGTCCTCAAATAGCTAAAATGAATAAAAGCATAAAGATAAGTTCCAAATACGTTTGCAAATCATTACAGTCCAAATTGTGAATGTCCACAGGTACAATGACCATGGTAAATGTAATCTTCGCTCCTCTGAGGGTTTTTCTGAGAAAGAGGTTTTGGGTACATATGTACAGATTACAGTTCTGGAAAGAACCCAAAAGTTCTTGCAGCCAGAACATTCAGGTGCATGCAGCAACTTCAACTTCAAATCTTCAAATCTCCCTTCTCAACCTATTTGCTGAGGATCCACCCCCATCCCTTAGTTACAGCCTCTTGCAGTCTTGTCAAAAGTGGGGAAACTGCAGGTGCCACGGAAACTGCACAGACCAAGGTGGTCAATGACTTAATCACTGCTAAATCTAAAGGTCACTACTCTCTACTAATGCTACTGGATTTTTCTGCTGGTTTTGACACTGTTGACCACCCTCTGCTCATAAAAATGTTACAATCGCTGTGTATTCGGGACACAGCCCTTTCCTGGTTCACGTCCTACTTATCTAATCGCTCTTTCAGTCTTCGATTTTCTGGATGCACATCCCCCACTCTTCCTCTCTGTTTGAGTAACACAAGACTCATTGTTAGGTCCATTGCTCTTCTCTATTTATACAACTTCCGTTGGAGAGATAATAAAGTCATTTGGATTTCAGTATTATCTCTATGCGATATGCAAATCTACCTATCCACTTCTGATCTATCAAGTACTGTGCTGGCCCGTGTTACTGAGGGCCAGATTCAATTAGCTTCGCAGCAGCGTATTTTGCGGTGCGAAGTTAATTCCGCGAATTTTTTTAGGGTGAATTTTATGCGCACCCCATAGAGGTGCGCATAAAGATTCGCCTATTTTTCATACCGTATATGACGGGAAAAAGCACAACGCGCACTTTTTCCCGTCATCGCGGCTAATTGAATCTGGCCCTGAATGTCTCACTGCCATTTCTTCTTAGATGCCATCCCGTCATCTCAAACTTAATTTATCTAAAACTAAACTAATAATATTTCCACCTGCTAATAAAAACTACCCACCAGGCCTCTCTATCTCTGTCAACAACACAGAAATAATCCATACTCCTAAAGCTTGATGCTTAGGTGTTACACTTGACTTGAACTGTCCTTTGTTCCCCACATACAATCTGTCTCTAAATCCTGTTACATCAAAAAAACATTTCCAGAATACACAAATATCTCACACAAGACATTGCGAAAACTCTCATTCATGCATTAATCCCTCATTGATTATTGTAATGCTTATCCTTATTGGACTCCCACATTATAAAATTACCTCCCTAAAGTCTATATTGCATGCAGCAGCTAGACTGCTTTTTCTTGCTAAACGCTCTCCACTCTATATTGGTTACCTGTATTTTGCAGATTCAAATAAAAGATCCTTTGTTAACCTACAAAGCCATTAACAAAACTGAATCTGCATACATATCCTAACTCATCTCAAGATACATCCCAGCTCCCTCTCTCATATCTTCACAGGCATACAGCCGTCCTTTACACTAAACAAATGCTCGGATTCCCGTTACAGGACTTTTCCCAGGCTGCACCCACTCTCTGGAATAACTTTCTCCACCCACTAAGACTATCCTCTACTCTCCAAACTTTTAAGCGCTGCCTTAAAAACTCACCTCTTCAGGTCATATTCCTCAACCTACTTTACTGTTGTCTACACTATTTATAACTACTATATTATATGGCTCTCCTTTTGCCATGCAAGCTGGCTGGTCCATTATAAATAAATAAATAAATAATACTTTGCTTTTGGTTATTGCACACAGATATTGATCAGCTTTACTTTCAAATTGTTATTTGGACTTGGTCTACGAAATATCACCTCTTAGCACTAATACTATCAGCAACAGATAAAAATCAGCATGATTTTGCACAGGTGTAAATTTTTACCTGGTTTCCTCGTATATTAAAACTCTGGATCTGGACCATGGTTAAAAAGCATTGTTGGTATGTTATATAGCTGTCCACATTGGTTTAAAAGTTTAATTTAAAACACTTGTTTTAAACAATGTAAATTAGTAAAAAATATTACATGAAGAAAACAATAAAATGCATTCATAATTTTCTCAGCAGGAGGTTACACATTGTGAATAAACTAAATTCCTATTTCATGCTACTTCAAATGCAAATAATAGTTTTATTTACTTGTTGGTAAATCTGAACCCCATCACATTGCAAAATTGCTGCTTCTATTTCTGTTGTTGCTCCTAACGCCTAAGATTTAAACTTTGGTAAAAAGAAAAAAAATGCTGTAAAAGAGATGTTTAGAAAAGAAATCATGCAAGACATTTTTAGACTCTTAAAAAAAACACAAAAAAACCAGTTTGCGTGTGTTGCTGAATATCTCTTTGCATGACTTTCATGTGATCATCATAAAGTTAAATGTTTCTGACAGTAAGTAGATATAGTAGTGCAGCAGCATCTATAATAATCGTCACTATGCCAGATAATGAGCTTATGACTGCTTTTGATGGCAATCGCTTTAAATGTTCACTCCAGTGCAGACAGAAAATCTGAAGTTGTAAGGGATAATTTATACCATATGTATACTTTACAAGGGTTAAATATCAAATACATGTAAAAGTAATGTTACCATTTTCTTTTTTTAAGAACATCAAACTGTGTTGTATTATCATTGTTGTTAATATTATTATTATTATGATGATGATGATGATGATGATGATACTGAGCTGCACATGCAGAATACACAAACCTGTATACCCATGGAGGTATAATTGATTGGGCTGTGCATATGTCGGAGGGAGAGGAAGAGAATTACTCTCACCCTATCCAGGTACATGTTGAGTGTCCTTGCCTGTTTGTTTTACTTTGTGGTCATTTTCTGTTTGTGTGTTGTGAAAGTTTAAACAATTTTCAAATGCACAAATGTGGTATAAAGGCTTTCTAAATGATTTACACAGTTAAACATTTTATATAATCTCTCAAACTTGCAAATTCACATGGAAGAAAATTAGTTAGATGCGTGTATATATATATATATTTTTTTAAATCTGTGTTACATATTCCAAAATGAAAACTAACTTGCAATGCTAATCAAAGAGAAGATTTTTATGAGTTAAAAATTAAGTGCTGCTTCTCTAATTTTCATCGATATACTTGAAAACATCTGATCCTTTTGTGGATCATATTCTCTAGTTATTAATTATTATATACTATATTGGTTTAAATAATACTGCATCTATGGTCATGTTATATTCACTACTCCTACATTAACTCTAAATAGAAGCTGATACAAAATGACATACATTGAACTTTAAGCCAGGGTTACAGGCCTTGTCTTTTCTCCAGTATGATTTAACCTTGACTCACATTACCTAGTGATTTACCTACACATTTTGCACATACTAGAAATGTGGGAAAAGCATCAATGATGTGCAAGGAAAAAGCATTATGTTGCATTCCAATTCATTATAGAGCCCCCATATATCACCCACATTTCAGCAAGTCTTAGGAAAGTGTCACAGTATATTTGATCAAAGATGGACAAATGGGACTTATTTTGTCACAAGGATAAGCAGGTAAGCAATGCATCACTGTAAGCAGTGTGACACCAGATAAAAATACTTCTGACCAGTATAATAAATCACAGCTCTTCCTTGGATCTTCTGCTTAGTCCATGACAGGAATGTAAAAGGTCATGGAGACATACTGGTCTATGCAGACATAGGTCTCCTGTGGTCAAGAACAAATCAAGTTGGTGTGTCCCATATCAGTTTAAATAACAATAAAACATCCTGAATAGGTTATATACTGTAAAGATTATATTCTAAAATAAGCAAGTTTTGATTATTGATAAATAAAAGATACTAGTAAAATAGTTTTATATTACTGCGTTCACATTACCACTGCCTAAAAAGCTGGCTTTTTAGGCAGTGGGCAGAATTTTTAAAATTTCATAGTGGTGCGTTCAGACTGAGCTTAAAGCACCGGCTTCTTAAAAAAATTTATTTATTTTTTTATTTTTAGAAGCCGGCAGCAGGGAAAAAAGCTGGCTTTTTAGTTCAATTTGAACACAAAAAGCCGGCTATTGAAAAAGCCGGCAAAAACCCTTCTTTTTAGCCGGGTCTAAGACCCGGCTAGAGAGACCCGGGGTTTGCGTTCAGATTGCCAAAAAAAGCCGGGGTTTTCATGAAACCCGGCAATTTCATGAAAACCCCGGCTTTTAGGTGGTAATGTGAACGGGGTATAACTTTACCAGAACATTTTTCATAATTATATACTGAAAGGGGAAAAATGGGTGTACCTGTAATCAGTAACAATAGATATGCTGTTTTGGGTGAGGGGTTATTCTTGATATAAACATATTGGTGCATTTTGTATTTTTTATCCGTTAACTAATGAATGATGGTTTACTAACATTATACAAGGACTATAAAATGTATTGACCCCCTTTCACATTTAATGAATTGATAATAATCAACAAAATAATGAGATAGTGGCAAAAAACTTTTGTTTTGAATTTACAAGTTAAACAAAATTAGTATCCATTGCTTATTTATTCACCTCACTATGGGCCAGATTCAGACTTCAGATTCAGGCTGCTTGTGGAAGTCAGGTGATTTTCTGAAAATGTGCATACCAGATGTTATGCAACAGATCTCCAGGCATACGAAACTTAGTTCTGTACGCCTGGATATATGTCTGACAGGGCCCATCCTCTCCACTCTTAAGCCCAACTCCTACTGTAAAATTGACATGCCCCCCCCACCTTACGGAATTTAGGTGGGTGGGGGGGTATGTCAATTTTACAGTAGGGGTTGGGCTTAAGAGTTGTACCGCTGATTGGCACTGGACACTTCAGGTAGGGTTATGCCAGCGTAAATGAGAAGGAAGTGACATGGAAGTTCACTTCCCTCTTCTGTGTGGACTATCAGACTTCCGTGCATACGGAAAACATAGAGGTCTGAATCTGGCTTATATTACAATTCTTGGTAGCTTCAGTTGCAACTGTGAGTCTAGTTTGAAGTTCGAAGCAAGTTTACAACTTCAGAAACTTACTTTGCTTTTGTTGCTTAATACTCATCAGGTTGTACCAAATCAATAGTAAATATCAGGTTTAAATTTTTCATGGAATCATGATATTTCTTGTTTCTTTCCACAACATTTTTTGTCTCTTTTCCACAGCTTTTACTACCCCTCTTTCACATCACTCTATCTTTATTGACCCAGCTCTACTAAACAACCCCCTAATTAACACACATGAACTCTTTTCCTATCGTAACTGCTTATCTGCAATTTCCTTTAATGTTACAAACAATACAACATCTACTAGATCGCATAATCGTTATATCTTTCTCTTCTACTTCTATTAGCTGGTGATATCTCTCTCAATTCTGGTCCTCCTCACATCTCTCACACAAGTCATTCCAACTCTGCACACTATACAAATCTGGCTAAACAAATGCTGGGGGCATTTTTACATATTTATTTGGGGTGACGCTATGTGATGTTGATTATGCATGAGGGCATGCTGACGCTTGTGGTTCTCCAAGTGCCAGTATGCCCTGGCATCCATGGGAATACTGGTGCTTGTAGTTCTACAAGCATCAGCATGCCCTGTCGGTCAGGGATTATTTAGTTAGTTAAATCATGGCGGCTGGGGGTTAACCTTTTTCTTTTTTTAAACACTTCTTTTGTTATTTGGGCAGCTCCGGGTGCGCTTACACCATCCCCGAGATAGTGGAAGCGTAGGGCTTGTTAAGCAGCCACCGGACTGCCGCTCCGCTTTTCTCATTTAAATATTCTGGCACCCCCCTTTTTCCACACAATCGTATGCTGGCGGATACACTAAACTCCACCAGCAATACGACTTCCTTGCGCTTTTTGCGCATGCGCAGTTTTTTAAAAAAGCATTGCATTTGTGTGATTTTCACACGGATGCGATACTCTGAATCCGGTCCTCTATGTGTAACAAACTAACCTCCATTCATGAGCTCTTCCTCTCTAACAACCTTAACCTGCTTGCAATAACAGAAACTTGGCTCACTGAATCACTGCCTCACCTACTGCACTTTCAAATGGCGGATTCCACTTTACTCATGCCTCCAAGCCTGGAAACAAACAGGGAGCTGGAGTTGGATTACTTCTTTCCAAAAACTGCCCATTCACTGTTCTACCCATTGTGCTTTAACTTTCTTTTACATCCTTTGAAGTACATGCTGAACACATCTTTAACCCTTTTCCCCTGCGTGTAGCTGTGATCTATCGCCCATACCCTCCTTCACCCCATGGATCTTGCCATCAATTTCATCAATACTTCTCTGCATGGCTCCCTCATTTCTTATCCTCTGATTTTTCAACCATTATCCTAGGTGACTTTAACATTCCCAGAAACAATTCTCCTTCTTCTTAAGCATCTAAGCTTCTCTCTAATCTCATCTCTTAGCCTCTGCCAATGGATTGATTCTTCTACTCATAAGGATGGCAGTTGCATTGATCTTGTATTCTCAAAACTATGCTCAGTCGCTGGTTTTAATAACTCTCTTCACACTCCCTTAACCATCACCTATTACCGGCAAACTCTCCAGCACTAATTCTATCTCTAAGCTTTATAATTCTGCAACACCTTTTCACACTCGTAGAAATCTTAATGCCATTAATTTTGATCAACTTTCTCAACCAGTCTTTAATTTCCACTCTCCTGATTTAGCAGTATCTCACCTAATTCAAACCGAAGCAACTGTCCTTGACCTTGTTGCTCCAGCACCCCTCATGTACCATGGGGACTTCAATGTCAGCCATGGCACACTAATGACACACGTAACCTTAAAAAACTCTACCACAAAACAGAACATTACTGGCCCAAATCTCGATCTCCTGATAGCTTTTTAACTTACACAACTACTTATCATACTTACAGAAGAGCCCTGGACAATGCCAAACAATTCTACTTCCAATCTCTAATTTGTACTCAGGTTTCTGACCCAAATGCCTCTTTCTGAACTCTCCTGTGCACAATCCACCGGCTCTTAATCACTGCTAAATCTAAAGGTCACTACTCTCTTATAATTCTCCTGGATATTTCTGCTGCTTTTGACACTGTTGACCACTCTCTTCTCATACAAATGTTACAATCACTAGGTATTCAGGACACTGCCCTTTCCTGGTTCACATCATCCCTCTCTAATGGCTTTTCAGTGTTTGCTATTCTGGATCACCTCACAAGGCTCAGTCTCGAGTCCATCACTCTTTTCTATCTATGGACCTGATTCAAAGTATCGCATCCGTGTGAAACTCACATGGATGCGATGCTTTTTTAAGGAATTGCGCGTGCGCTAAACGTGGAAGGAAGTTGGATTGCTGGCGAAGTTTATGGTATCCGCCAGCATCTGATGCCTGTAGTTCTACTACCGACAGTATGCCCCGCCGCCGCAACCTATGTGTAAAAAATAAATAAAGTCCCGGCCGACAGGGCATACTGTCGGTAGTAGAACTACAGGCACAAGCATGCCCATGAATGACAAGGCATGCTAGCACTTGTAGAACTACTATCGGCAGCATGCCCTGTCCCAAATCCCTACACATGCCCATTTAGTTTACAAAAAAACATACACTGCCCGCTCCCTAAAAAAAATGCAAAGCTCCACGTGCCCCCACCCAAAAAAAATAAAAAATACTTTCCACAAGTGCCCCTTAACTAAGACAAACCAATGCCACATATGCCCCAACATAAATAAAAACCAATGCCACATATGCCCCAACATACATTAAAA
>WWET01000190.1:900060-924933 GCA_011038615.1 Limnodynastes dumerilii | reverse complement strand
AATATAGGGGTGCAGCCAAGGACCAAAGTGACCACAATGTAAATACAAGGAACAAAAGAGGTCACATATAGCAAATGGATAGGGACTCACCTACAGGAGGTGCCTTGACGCTGGGCAGGTGAGCTTAACCCAATATAGCTATATTGTGAACTAAACCTCCTTTTTATTTATGTGCTGACACATAGTGTTATTTAATGTATGTTTGGAGCGCCGGACCTCTTTTGTTCCTTGTATTTACATTGTGGTCACTTTGGTCCTTGGCTGCACCCCTATATTTATATATACACTTGCACATATTTAATTTGTTGGATAGAAGCGCAGCCATGTTTTTTGCACATCACTGGGAACCTGGGAACCAATATTTACCATCCTAGATATGAAAAAAATAGATTGTGATTTACATGTCTTGGGCCAATCAATGACATTTCTATAGCGTTGATTGCTCCACCACCTTCCAGAGTCAATGAAGGTTTGTGTGTATGAAATATTCTGGGGCCTGAAATGTGGGGTTCAGGAGATGACCCACCCTCAAAAACCAGATCTGCATGTTACATGTTTCAAGAGAGAAATGTTTAGCCCCTGACATCCATCAGTTTTCTTTTCAGTATAAGAATACAGGGCCAGATCCAGACCTAAATGCTTGTTCCATTTCATTGCGTTGTGTATTTTCTATGCCCTCCCCTAGACACTCCCCTCACTCGTATGTATGTACTTTCCCAAACCCTACCTTAACCTTTTAAAGCGTAACTACTGACGTATGTAAAGGTTTCACGTACCTAACCCGGCCCATACTGCCTCCCTCCATCTCCAAAGCGTATTTCTGGGTGTCGTATGGATGCCCCGCCCCTTCGTTCGTAGTTATGTTGATGGTACGTACGTTCAGAGTTACATGGTATAACATTTGCTGCGCGCATGCACTGTACATACAACAGTGGCCAGCATATAAACGCTAGCGTACTTAGGTCTGGATCTACCCCACAGTCTAATTTAGCAGCCACACAAACATTAGCATTAAACTACAAGTATGTTTTTGAACTGTAAAAGTAAAAGTAGATCACCAGCAGGAAACTCACACAAACATGGGGAGAACACCTAAGGACCCAGGCAACAAATCAAATCACCCTGTATTCAAAGTCCCCTCAGCATAGTGATTGATGTATAAAATACACTAAGCTAAGCCAAGCAGAACTGCAGGAATGAAAAAAAGATAGAAATATATATATATATATATATATATATATATATACATGCATACAATACTATAATTAGCTCTACCAGTAAATCTTATTTTATAGTGGGACTGGAAATGGACAATTGTTTTATACATGTGAATTACTGTGTTACATGCAGCTCTATTTACTAAAGCTTTAAAAAGTTCATTTTTGGAGTTATGAAGTTATAACTCCAAAAATGAACTTTTTGCTATTTACAACAGCTGCACCGCCATGGAAATCACCAGTTTCCATGGCCATGCGGTAAAACTTCACCTGTTCTCGCCAGCCCGTTGTTTTCAATGGGGCTGGCTATTTACTAACCCTCAGAGCGGAGTTTTATACTCTGCTGTGAGAGTTAAAATAACATACATTTCAGACTGGCGTTCAGAATTCTCTTCCAGCAATCTCCCCATAAAACCCCCTTTTTCTCCCCCAAATAGCTGTTATTAGGGGGAGAAAGAGGGGTATATGTATGGGTAGAACGCTGGAATATACGTAAATACCGTTGTCGACATGGAGAGTCTGCACATGCGCAGTGCTTCTCATGCTGGGACTGCGCATGTGCAGACCTTCCAGACACACGAAGAAAGCCCGCGATGACAGAAGAAAGTTCAGATGTCATCGCGGGACAGCCAGCAGAGGGTGAGTATTAGTAAATAACATGAACGTAGCTCAGAAGTTCTCAGAGAGCGAATTCGAAATTGCCTGAGCTACGTTCATGCATTCTTAGTAAATAGAGCCCTAAATGCTATATTAATGACAAGGCAATGGAAGATTTCACAAACAGTAAGAAAAGCTTGGCAGGTGTATAACGGGATGTAGTCTCTGATTATGAAATAGAATTTTCAAAAAACAGGCAGACGAAAGTTCATTTTCAGTAGACTGTATTGCAAAAATTTTACTATTTTGAAAGTTCGGCATACTTAACCATTCATTTGGAAAATGCCGCCTTATGCCTGCCACACCAGACCAGAGGTGCATATATGTGGAGTCTTAGTGTTAGGCTGCTGGGAGGGGAGTCTTAGGGTCACGCTGTGGGGATAGAAATCTTAGGGTTAGACTGCAGAGAGGGGAGTCTTATGGTTAGGCTGCAGGGAAGAGAGTCTTAGGGTCAGGTTGAAGGGAGAAGAGGATTAGGGTTAGGGCAGGGGCTTCTGGCATATTTTAGCCTGGGGGACAAGCCCAGAGCAGTGGCCTATAACTATTGGCCCGTTCTTAAAGGGTAGTATTCAGTAAACCACTGGAGCACTGGGTTAATATCATTACACTGGTGATTCACTGTATAGGCGACTGCACCACCGTCAGGAGTTTAATAATCATCATAAGTATCCTGCCCCTCTCACACTGCCCATACCAGCTATCCTGCTGTCCATCCCTTTTATCATTATCATGCTGCCATACTAGCAATCACACTGCCCATGCTATCATAAAGCCAATACCATAGCTCATACACTGTCTATACCATCTCACTGCCCATACATTTACACTGCCCATACCATTACTCTGCCAATACCATCGCTCTGCCCCTACCATCGCTTCATATACCATCTCTCTGCCCATTCTATCACAAACACACAGCCCATACTACCACTCACTGTCTATACCATGTCACTGCCCATTCTATTACACTGGCCATACCATCTAACTGCCCATACTATTATACTGTCCATACCATTGTTCTGAACATGCTATTGCTCTGCCAATATGGTACTCTGCCTATACACACATTGCCCATATATACTATCACTTACACATTCTATCACAAACACACAGCCCATACTACCACTCACTGTCTATACCATGTCACTGCCCATACTATTACACTGGCCATGCCATCTCACTGCCCATTCTATTACACTGGCCATACCATCGATCTGCCCATACTATTGCTCTGCCCATACCAATGCACTGCCTATACTATCACCGCACTGCCTATATTATTGCACAGTCTATACTATCTCACTACCCTTATCATCTAACTGCCCATACTATTATACTGTCCATACCATTGTTCTGAACGTGCTATTGCTCTGCCAATATGGTACTCTGCCTATACACACATTGCCCATATATACTATCACTTACACACTTTCCATACTATAACTCACACACTTTCCATACTGTCACTCACACACTGCCCATACTATCACTCACACCCTGCCCATACTATCACTCAGACACTGTCCATGCTATCACTTACACACTGCCTATGCTATCACTCAGACACTGTCCATACTATCACTTACACACTGTCTATGCTATCACTCACACACTGCCCATACTATTACTCATACACTGCCCATACTATCACTCACACAGTACCCATACTATCTCTCACACACTGCCCATTCTATCACTCACACACTGCCCATACTGTCACTCACACACTGCCCATACTATCACTCACACACTGCCCATTCTATCACTCACACACCACCCATACTATCAATCACACCCAGCCCATACTATAACTCACACAGTTCCCATACTATTACTCATACACTGCCCACTATGCCATCACTCACGCACTGCCCATACTATCACTCACACAGTACCCATACTATCTCTCACATCCTGCCCATACTATCACTCACTCACACATCGCCCATACTATCAGTCATACACAGCTCATACTATCACTCACACAGTCCATATTATCACTCAAAAACTGTTTATACTATCACTCATACACTGCCCATACTATCACTCATACACAGCACATACTGTCACTCACACACAGCCCATACTGTCACTTACACTGCCTTATCTGTTCCTTCTTACCTTTAGAAAACTTCCTTTCTTTTCTTTAATCGACCTTTCTCTATCTCTTCCCTGTCTTCTCCACTTCTCTTCTTTCTTCCTATCTTCTCTTTCTAATGTTGGACTTGATGTCTGTGATATCATCATGCCTAGCACGCCTTTGCTGAGGAACCCGGACGCTGTTTAAATCTCACAGTACCCTGGGCCAGCTGTCTGTAGTGAGGCCGTTGACCAGGTCAGGACTCCCCATTCTGGCCTGTTGGTTGAGGGCTGCAGAAAGGTGGCCCTGAAACTGCTGTTGGCATGGAATCCCAGGGAGCATATATCACTCACACACTGCCCATACTATCACTCATACACTGCCCATACTATCACTCATACACAGCCCATACTGTCACTCACACACAGCTCATACTGTCACTTACACTGCCTTCTCTGTTCCTTCTTACCTTTAGAAAATTTCCTTTCTTTTCTTTAATCGAACTTTCTCTATCTCTTCCCTGTCTTCTCCGCTCCTCTTCTTTCTTCCTATCCTCTCTTTCTAATGTTGGGCTTGATGTCTGTGATATCATCATGCCTAGCACGCCTTTGCTGAGGAACCTGGTCGCTGTTTAAAGCTCACAGTACCCTGGTCCCCCATTCTGGCCAGCTGGTTGAGGGCTGCAGAAAGGTGGCCCTGAAACTGCTGTTGGCATGGAACCCAGCTCACCTCTGGGTTACGATAATGAAAGGGCAAGGTTAGGGTAAGGATTACGAGAAGAGTTAGGAAATACTCACCATATGCCACTGCCACTTCATCCTTGAAATGATCCACTGAGCAGAAGCAATCGATTTCCCAGGCACTTCGATTCTGACTGGGGGAAAACGTCCCTTTTGAAAAAGGGTTGTTTTATACAGAGACCCACTCCCGTGTATAACAGATGTTGTACGCCACTGCTACTTCATGCTTGGAATGCTTGACTGCTTTTCCTCAGTGAGGCAGAAGCAATCAATTTCCCAGGCACTTTAATTCTGCCTGGGAGAAAACGGACCTTTCGAAAAAGGGCCGTTCTATTCGGAGACCCACACCCATGTATAACAAATTTTGTGAAATAAAAAAAACAAGCCCCTCTCTGTTCTTTTGCTGCTGCGGAAGCCTATAAAATACTAAAATGAATTCTAAATATTGCATAATAACTGTATTACACTTAATTTAAAAAGAATTAACCTATAATCCCATTAAAGAAATGTAATATCTATGTGTGAAAAAAGTGATGGAAGTGAATCCAAAACTAATATACAGCTGCTATATTTATTCCATTTTTTTTAATTTATTTATTTGTCAGAATAATTAAAACAATGGATAGCATGTAGACTTACTATAAGAAGGCATTTTGCAATCACTAGGATCAGAAAAACGCCCTTACTTGTAAAGTGGCACCACTTTTCCAAGACGGGTCTGGATCCTCTGGATATGCTCTCTGTTGAAGGGGGGAGGCATGCACATAGTACATAACAAAGTAAATGGATAGCGCTAATAATAATGGACAGAGAAAAGTAGGGCCTGCAGAGGACAATGAAATTAATATGGACAACAGAATATATGTATATAAAAGGGTATAAGATGGTCAAAAGAATGGCGGTGAAAAACCAAACATGAACAAACAGTCTGTATAGAGAAGAAAAATTGACCGCGCCCTATACACCAATGATACTAGTATGCTAATATAAGGCTATAGCATAAACATACTTAGGAAAACACTGCCATGATAGTTAAACTTAATTGAACATTTAATAGTATATTAAAAGCAATAAACATATAAAAAATACACAGAAATATATTTTTGGAGGTGCCGATCTGTATGCAGCTAAAATAATTGATAATCAATGCAATGCGGAACCACAGTGGATAGTGTGATCAAACAAATAGTTCAAGATCAGTTGGTAAACCAAGCCTCCCACCACTCAGACAGGGCAGGTTGGATAAATATTGAGCGGTGTGATAATAATAAATAGAGAATCCAATGTTCCAATATTGATTCTCAAAGTCTATATTCGTAGATGAAATGTGTTGCAGGAGTGCTTGACGTGCCAACCGTTTTTTCTAAATATTATATGCAACCACTCTTCATCTGGCTATACTCTTCCGGAGCCGTTTCTTCACCACGCCGTCGGGACGCCTGCTATAACATCAGTGCGGAAGCAGGACGGATATTATTAGTACTCCGGTGTATGAGCCTAGGTTTCTACAGCTACCAACGGTGAGTTACACGACTCTTATTATTCATTGCTACATTTGCTGCTGCTCAAGGACGAAGATTCCTCGCTCCGGGTGGAATAAATGACATCACGCCACCATTTAATTTTAGGTTTATTTTATTTTCAATACTTTGTTTACACAACTTAACTGAGAGACTTTGCTACAATATTAGCACAACTTTGGTATATCCAAGAATTAATATTGACCGAGTGGTGGGAGGCTGGGTTTACCAACTGATCTTGAACTATTTGTTTGATCACACTATCCACTGTGGTTCTGCATTGCATTGATTATCAATTCTTTTAGCTACATACGGATCGGCACCTTCAAAAATACATTTCTGTGTATTTTTTATATGTTTATTGCTTTTAATATACTATTAAATGTTCAATTAGGTTAACTATCATGGCAGTAGTTTCCTAAGTATGTTTATGCTATGCACATAGTACAGTACTATGGCCTATCTTTGTCACTTAGGATACAGCAGGGTGCTCAACCCCATTTGATTACTTAATGCAAATCTTTACTATATGCATTGTATCTTGTGCTACAAAAACTATTTCAGGATTATTTTTTATTTTATCCAATACAACAATTAATTTTCACTTTCAAATAAATCTTTTTAAGAAAACAAAAACTAATATATTGATATCTATTGGTCTTTTATGAGTGATTTGGGAGATTAGCTCTCATTAGCTGGTCATTTGCATGTGGTGCCATAAGCGTCAGGATGTAAGTTAGGTCTCTTTCCTCGTCACTAAGCCACAAGTACAGAATTATTCCATTGTTATATGTAATGGAAATTATGTTTCGGCTTCATGTGAGAAATTAATTTTAATTGAGGGAAAAATTTATGGATGAAATATACCGTATACCTAAATATAATTAAATAGTAATTTAAAACTGAAAAAGCAGTATGCTTCACAAGTTTTAGCAAGGCAGAGAGCACCAAGCATATATAGGAAATATAATAAGAAATATTTCCATACCTACATGATTGTTAAGAAAGGTTAAATACTGGGCACACAATACAAGATTTTCTCACAGTGGAATGACAGCTGACATAGGTTGATCTGTAAAATGAAAATGATGCGATTAAATGATGTGTACTTTAAAATGATTAGGCATGATCATTGCAGCGTCCACGCTTCCACGATATCATTCTAAGCACTCGTTTATTGTGTTATTGGATCATGCGCTGCAAATAAAATTGTAAGAGCTTTTGCAAATGTTCGTGTCTGAATTAGGTTCCTTTGCAGGCACATTTCCTTACTGTAGATGTGCCTCCCTTAAACAACCATTCAAGTGCAGACAGTTAGAACTATTGTTGTTGCTTGTGGTGTATACATAGCTGAATAACTGCATTTGTATACGAATATTTCTGGGCAAACAGTGCAATAAAAACCTACTGGTTTATGTCTTTATCTAGATAAAGATCTTTGTCTGACAATAAGTAACTGTTGGAAAATGTGATGCATGACAAAGCCAGTGGACAGCTTATTTGTCAATCAAAAAAACATATCCAACTAGAAAGCCTTTTGCGGTGCTTGAGTGTTGGCTCAAAATACAAAATCCTAATAACACTAGAAATTATCTAAATCAGACATGTCAAACTTGCAGCCCGTATGCAGCCGAAAAGCATTTATTTTGCGGCCCCATCTAACTATGTGGATCACTATGTTAAATGCAGCGAAAATCTGAAGCATGGCTGTCGATCGTGGCTATAAAGTGGTATTGCCGCCACAATAGTTACACAGAACAGCTGATATCAAAACCTCCTTTTAGCTGTCCTGTATAACTGCGGCAGCGGCCGATAACAGGAAACAGAATGCATTATACAAATGTCGCCGTTGTGACATTATGTCACGCCAGCGTCACAGGGAAGAAGACAGTGTGCACCGCAGAGGAGAGACACAGGTGGAAGACATCAAAGGTAAGTAAGGTATATACTGGTGAGGCTGGAGACTAATGAATGGGGGAAGTACTTGGAACTGGAGCCATATAAATCGGGAATACTGGAGAGGCTGGACACACATGATGGGAAATACTGGAAGTTAGAGACACATGATGGAGGATACTGCGAGCTGGAGACACATGCTGGGGAATACTGGGGAGCCTGGAGATACATGATGGGGATTAATGAGACCTGGAGAGACATGATGGGGAATACTCATTTAAAGCTAACACCACAGTCTAAGGTGTACTAAGAGATATAAATATAAAAGAAAACGTCTTACTTATAGACATATGCGGTTATTGATCCTGGTTAAAATAGAATCATATTACCACTTGGAAGGTTTAAAAGATCTAGGGAGAGGTGATCAAATCTTGGTGTCTTTCTCCCTAGATGTTTAACCTTAATACCTGCACTGTATGTGGAGACTCACCTCACACCGCTTTGACAGATGGAATCCATTAGCATTCTTATGTAAATTGGAGCAATATCCACAAGTTTTCTTGCTCCTAAACTGCAGTAAGCATACAGTGGAATTTTATAATCCGGTCTGAAATTGCGAATTTTTTGCCGAAAATTCGCATACGCTCGTCGTACGCTCGCTTGCGAGCGTTGCTCTGGATCAGGCCCTTTCTCCCTAAATGTTTAACCTTAACACCCGCACTGTATGTGGAGACTCACCTCACACCGCTTTGACAGACTGAATCCATTAGCATTCTTATGTAAATTAGAGCAATATCCACAAGTTTTCTTGCTCCTACACTGCAGTAAGCATACAGTGGAATTTTATAATCCGGTCTGAAACTTTGATAATTTTAATCATAGACTGACGCATTTCTTCTTTGTAAAAAAAATTCTGGGTGTTTCACTAAGCAAGTTTTCCTACCTTTCAACGTTCCATACTATTACATTGTTTAATTACTTAATCAATAGGTAATTGATACTTAAGCATTCAATTAATCAGGGGACACATAAATAGTGATCACTAACCTTAATCTGCAACTTTATAGCTATAAACAGCATTCAAAAGTAGCTCCCAGTGTTAAGAAAAACATATTCAATAGTATGTTTAGTGAAATCAGTTTACTATATTAATTTATTGCGGTTACCAATTAAATAGGGAAGATGAGAGGTTTTTCTAAAATACAAAAAAAAACCTTTTTTACACAGTCCACAGAGGAAATATAAATACACAATTAATATCTCTACCAGCTTATTTGTGTTTGTTTTTGTCAATAAATGCTTGGCTTGCAATGTAGAACAATCATTAATGTGGCTGTAGAAGGGAAAATTAGAAATGCTTTAACAAAGCAGTGTGATCTGCTGGGTTATTTTGAGAAGTGGTGTCCTGAGCAAACAGAACACACTATAAAAAGATTCTTTATGACGCTTCTGACACCTTTATTTTCAGAACTCAAACAGCGCCAAATTTACAGTAGATCGTCACAGTGGAATTCTTCGTGTAAAAGCTGGGATGTCATTAGACTATGAAAAATCAAGAACTCATTTTGTCACAGTCTTAGCCAAGGTAGGTATAGATTTTTTTTTTACCATTGCTCCAAGAAACATTAGTGCTAGTTTATAGTCAGAAGTTGGCAAAGGGTTCATGATTTATATAAAAAAGCATATATTTGAAAAGTAGCAGGTATCATAATTCAGATAAATCATTAAATAGATGGGTGATGACTAGTTTAAGAGAAGTGATTAAAATGAATGAACTTAAGGCTTTTATGTACAGAGCTGGTGCTAGGGTGTTGATGCCTCCCTGCAAATTACAGGTGGAGGGAGTGGGGGGAGATGGGGGAGGGGGGATTGTCTATAGCTGTTTCATCTCATACTTGCTGAGCCTGTCACTGGCTCAGCAAGCGCCTTATAATGTTAATCAGCAATAGGCAATCCCATATTGTTGTGCTGCAGCACCTGTCACACTGTATGACAGGCAGACTGAGACAGCGCTTCTCGTGATGAGGTTGGTGTTGGGGAGCACAGTTAGTGCCTTGCCAGCCCATTGTCATCCTTTAGCGCATTCCCCCACTATCCAGATTGCACCGGCCTTGACTATGTAGATCGATTACATTTTCAGCTTGATACATGCAGATTGTGAAAATAAAAATGACTATGTATGGTTTAATCCAAACCTGAGCAAAATCATGCTGGAATGTGAGTGGTGCAAATTAGATTTATTTGTTTTGCTTGCAGGGAACAGATAGTAATTTTGCACATAGAACATAAATAAGGCATAACTCTATTGTTCATCTTAAAATTTGAATTTAGCTTGAAAACTTTACTTCACCTCTAATTCTGTGTTTATAGCTTGGATTTGAACCGCTTCCCCCTTTACATTGCAACATGGTTTTGCTGAGGTGTACTCTTGTTTTACCATATCTCTTAAACTCTGGATCCTTTTGTGTTTTTAAGGATGGTGGAGGAAAACTATTTGGAAAGTATCAAGTATTTACAGCCACTACCACAGTGACCATTAATGTTGATGATGTTCAAGACTCCCCTCCGGTGTTTGTAGGAACACCATACTATGGATATGTCTATGAGGACAATACACTGGTGAGTAATCTTTTTCTACTCTTTTGTTACTTAGTATAATGTGTTATATTAGGTAGATGTTAAACATGAAATGAAAGATGCTAATTTTTTGTACAAACCCATATGGATTTGCATATTAATTTATGGAATGTGAAATATATTATGTATGGATTCTAGAAAACTTGGTTTGAACTGAATAAATAAGAATTGACTTGGTATCATCAGGAATTCAATGCATAATGATTTATTTTTATTCTAAATCTATGTTAAACAACATTTCTGTAACAAAACTAATATGTACTACTATAACAGGGATCTGAAATACTGACTGTTGTGGCATTTGATGGGGACAGAGGTAATCCCAACACTATCAAGTTTTCTCTTTTGGATGGTGAGTACACAATTGCTGTTCTGTGAGGAGGAGAAAAACTAATGAACACATCATTTATAGCGCGACAATTTTGCACTTTCTTTTTTTAGCAAAACCATGTGACTGCTTTGGGGGGAGGGGCTCAAAATTAAGAGTTGCGTGTAAGTTGTTGAACTTTAAAATAACAAATTGTATCTATCTGCTATTTTTTATTTGCTATATGGAAATGTAAGTTGTATTTTTCTTGCATTAGAAAATACATTTACACCCTATATGGTTTTGTTCAGGTTCAAAATGTTATGGTTTGCTGAAATACACTCCTATAGCCCACAACAGAGAGGTTATATATATATATATATATATATGTGTGTATTTCATTTATTGGGAGAAAACTGCCCAATGGTTATTTTACATGTAATAAACAAATCAGGGGATCACACCACCATGATTCCTGCCAAACCCAGGCCAGTTGGCATTAGGGCTGGTTTTCCTAAGTCAACTGAAAAATTAAAACCCCAACCATAGCAAGGCTGTGATAACATAATTGTATACATTGGGCAAAGCAAAGCACAGGGGAACCAAAACTTTAGAACCTTTTTGAAAAACACTAACATTTCAACGTATAAATGTCCAACCAGCCTTTTGCCCCACGCCTCTTTCTGCAGTGAAGTTCCTTAGGTCATGACAGCGTCATTGTGAAGGAAGTGCACAGTGACACAGACACAGTCCCTGGTCCTGTTAATAACACATTGGGCCAGGCACTATGGACCTGATTCACAGTTAAGAGTGAGTTAGGTGCGGTCAGATCCGCACCTAACTCACTCTTCCAGCCCCTAACTCGCCCCCCGTTTTAGGTACATTATGGCACTTACGAGTGCCATTGAGCTACCTTATCTAACCATGCAATGTCCGTACGGACATTGTCTCTCCCTGCCTCCCCCCCTCCCACTTCTTACTAAGCATGTCCGAGGCGGCATTACGCCACTACTTTCTACGTAAAGTACCCAGTGTGGTTAGACACAATCTACATACCGACCTGGTACGTAGATAGCATAAATGACCTACTACACATGTGTAGTAGGTAATTTCGGCCAAATACGCACTTGAGAACCACATGCTTCTTAAGTGTGAATCAGGCGCTATGACTGTGTTGAGTTTCAGCTTCATACTAAATCAGTGTAGTTCTGGCACACCTCCCCGCTGCACTGCTTAAATTATTGCATGTGTTGGAGCTTCCACTTAGGAGGTTTAGGGGTTTACTGACTGCACTCGACTACCGGGGAGTCAGGGATTTTGGGGATATGGTCCTGTTGTTACAATAAGGAATGGTGATGAAATTTTAAGGTAGGGTTCTGGTGTCAGAAGTCCTATGTGTGTGAGGAGAGTGGTCTACCCTTACACGTACAGGAGTTAGAATCACATGTTAATATGGCATAAGAACTCCACTTCTGCGGTTGGATCTCCGAGTGCAGCATCAGCAGAGCTCTAGATCTGGCTCTTTGGGCCTGATTTAGACTTAAGATTATATTACAAACGCAAGTGTACCTAAGTTACACACTACTAAGGATAATGCACTCACCCTGGCCCTACCCTCTCATGTGTGTAACTTAGTTGACTTACGTGATCAGAACCTTTCCTTAACTTTTCCTTGCAAATATAGCTGGTCATACTTATTGCCTTGTCATACGTAATTATCTAACCCAGCCCATACTGTATAATTTAAATGCCTCCCTCCGCCCATAATGCGCATATTCGACTTCTGTAGGGATGTGATGTCCTATCATATGGAGATACGTACAAATTCCGTATGATCAGAGTTACGCTAAGTAATAACTGCCACATGCATGCGCAGAGCATTCCCACAGTAAGACTCACGCGTGCCGTATGCATAAATTAGCTGTTGTTTCTTAGTCTGGATCAGGCCCTTTGTCTATAAAGTAGTTACAGGCATCATCATAGGGACTTTATTTTGTATTAAAATAAAATTGATACATTGTGCCTCTTTCTCAGATCACCACTATTCTTACTGCCATTGACCCCGATCCAGAAAAACGTTCTCAAGCGTATTTACGCTTGATGGAGACGTGAAAACGCTATTTTGTACGTACTGCGCATGCACGCGGCAGATGTCACGGGACGTAACTCTGAACGGATATACCTGACTACTATCAAGAACGTAAATACGACCCCAGGGGCGTGCCAGCGATACGACACCCGTAATCACGCTTCGGAGGCGGGGTGAGGCATGTAAATCGTACAGTATGGGCGTTCTTAGGCATGTAAGTACGTGCAGCCATTACGGCCGACAGGAGTTATGCTTGGAAAAGTTAAGGTAGGGTTTGGAAAGCGTAAAACGGCAAAAGTACGTACAACAGAGGTGAGTGCCGAGGGGAGGGCATAGTAATTACGATAGCGTAAAAAGGCTACGCGTTAAAACGGAAAGGGAACGTAGCTCTGGATCTACCCCATTATATGTATTTTAAGGAATGTAGAGACCGATGCTAATTTCTACATTCTTGTTTTAAATTCAGTTCTTGAATACTTTGAAAATATGCTTTCTCTCATTAATGACAGGAAGTGATGGAGCTTTTGACATAAACAGTACAACGGGTACAATTACTGTTATTAAACACCCAAATGAACTCAAGAAAGAAGTCTATGAACTGAAAATCCAGGTATAGAATTTTTATAAAATATTAGACCAAATGTGATCATAAGAATTATACAATTCCCCTGTAGAAATAAAGGGCTACACAATTCTTCCTAATACAGTGGTAAATGATATGGTGACATGAAGCGCAAAGCTGCTCCATTCAAACTTAAAAATGAGAGTTTGTATTTCTGGTGACAACTAAAATGCCGGTGACTGCAGACTGTAGATATGTTTCATACGTTGTTAGGAATTTTACAATTTTACTTGCAACATTTTGTATAAAATTGATGGAATAGAAACAGCCTCTAAAGAGTAAATACGGTAGGTATAAAAATGGAAGTGGGAAATAATTGTTGCACTTAATAGTGTAACATACCTAAAAATTCTTAATACAAAATGTATAAAATCGAGCAGCATGTGTGTATAAAATATTAATGCAGGTAAAAGTTGCTGAAGGCTGGGGATAAATATCCAAGATTTCACAATTGCTGACATATTTTGGGACTGGCCCTTTCCAGTAATTGAATCTTCAAGTCTTCCATTCCAGCCATATTTAAGCACCATCTCCTAGAATACCTCTCCGTCTGCTACCCAGGACTCTTTTGGATTCAGCTAAAACTTTCTTTTAATTTATATGTTTTAGATTGTATGTTTTTTTGTTTTGTAACATAAATATAAAATCTTGTGTATATTTTTTATATTTTTATTTTATGTCATGTAGCCCTTTTCTGGTAAACCAGGTTTACTTGGCCCAATTACACCCTCTTCAACACTTGCTGGCCACCCAGGGGTGCCCTTCTAAGCCAGAGAAGCACACCAAGTACCCCCTAGGAATCCTTTAATCGCTCAGGCAAATGCACTTAGAAAAGGACAACAGTATATTTATTGTAAGGCAAGAACACTAAGACAATCACTATAATTCTATATGCATACAGTAAATAAATTCCTGACAGGTTTACTACATTATCTGTCTCATTCTCCCTTAAGTTTAAAAGTTTCTGTCAGTTGATTGTACTGATTATCTAACTCTACACATACATAGCTGCTTGGCTAACTCCACACATACTTTCCCCTAATAACATCTTAATGCCTGGTCAGAGTCTGTCTACTTTTATCATGATAAACGTAGCTTGGTCAATGCTCTCCACAAGTGTGATGAGGTTCTGAGTTCAGTCATTCTGCTTTTTGACAGGCCCACCAAATACTGCAGAGCCATGAGTGAGTTCAGTCTGTAGCAGGTTCTCTCAGCAGTTTCACCAATCCTCCATGTTTCTTCTGGGCACTGGCAGAGGTCCTACTTCAATGCCAGCACACATTAGAATCTTCTCATGCAGTCTTTTTCCCAGTCCCAAATTCCTTGGGGCAAGCCAACCCTATAGAAATGTCCAAGGGTGGGTGTCATGGGCCTTTGTTTGCTCCTTTGATAGTTGTCAGATACTTGGGCCTAGATTTACTAACTTCTCAAAAGAAAAAAAAAAGGAGAGGTTGCCAATAGCAAATGTTGACCAAAAGTCAAGTAGACATTCTCCATTATGTAATAGAAAATTAAGAGCTGCAATTTAATTGGTCTCCAATTTTCCTTTTGAGAAGTTTAGTAAATCTAGCCTTAAGAGTGAATCCAGACTCTCTACTGACAATCACAACACACATTAAACATACAACCACATAAACTCCATATGATACATGTACCAGGACAACTCATACAGAAAAACAACATTTCCATAGCTTGTTAATAGCAGTGTCAAAATAAATGTTCACCATAATAATGTCCTGGATTGAGACCAGGATTAAAATACTTTTATGCAATGGAACCTCCCATTTCATCACAATGGTCTAACCAACAATAAAGATAACTCACTCTAGAAATGGAGCTCTTAATTGTAAAATTCTTGAATTTGGGACGTATATCAGCATTGATACTTCTTGATAGTGCTTCTTACTCACTTCCATTTTTATGCCTACCCCATAGAAATGTTTCCATTATAGACTAAACATACCAAGAGATATACTTTTACCATTTGTTGCATAGTCCATATACATTCCATGTATTCCATATACTTTGAAAGATGTACAATTATCATATATGAACTTTTCGTGTATCCTATACCATAGGCAGTAGATTACTCCTATTCAGTTTAAAATATATTTTCCAAGATAGATTCTGTTATTCACATATTACCATCAGGTACCTCCACACTCAATTTTTCTGTACACAATGCTCATTTTTTAAATTGTAATATTGTATTAAATATAAAAGGGCCAGTAACCACATAAAGTATTATTAAGTTTTTGCTCTACATATGGTATGTATGATATATCTTTTGTATCCACTATATGTAGCATACTTTTTCTACCTTCATCATGAAAAGTCCAAGACATCAGATTATACGTTATACAGTTTTATCTGCCCGCTTCTCAACAATGGACACAAATTTGCTTCGAGACAGACTCAATGATTAAATTGTAAACCAATTCCATTGACTCATTGTTTTTGGTATACGAGTTATATGTACACTCAAAAATATAGGCTCATTAAAACAACTGCTATCCCTTTTTTTGCTAGGTGTCAGAATTAACACCTGAAGGGGAATTGGCAGGTCATGCATTAACAGTAGTAACCATAAGAGTCGTTGACCTAAACAACCACCCACCAACCTTCTATGGGGAAAATGGACCTCAAAACAAGTTTGAACTTACTATGTATGAGCATCCGCCAGAGGGAGAAATACTGCGGGGGCTTAAAATCACTGTCAATGATTCAGACCAGGTAAGTTAGTTGTAACATTCTGTATGGAATTTTTGAGTTAGTATATAGTACATTAACACTTGGCATTTGCACATGCTCACATAGCTGGGTGAAAATATAAAAAAACAGTAATATATGTTTCTATTATTTCTGCAGGGGGCAAATGCCAAATTCAACCTACGTTTAGTTGGACCTGGAGGAATGTTTCGTGTGGTGCCACAAACTGTATTGAATGAGGCTCAAGTAACAATAATAGTGGAAAACTCTGCAGGAATAGACTATGAAAAATTTCATTTGCTCACTTTTAAGGTATAAATAATTGTTGCTTTCCGTAACGTATCAAAAATTTGTGACAGCACAATACAATGCATGAAATATTGTGCAATAAGAGGAAAAGCTACAGAAAGATAAAGATAATACATATATGGGTAAATTCAGAGTTTGGGAGTAAGGGCAAAACAGATGCAGATGTACAACTCGGCTAAAGTAAAATAAGTGGTGCTAATTAATTTGAATTCTTTTGCATGCAGGGAAAATACTTTACTTTTACATATAGAACTTAAACACTGCATTGCTTTATATTTAATTCTGAAAATAGAGTTGAGCTAAGAAACTTCACCTCTCAATTCTATCTCTGGTTTCACAATTTAAATTTCCCTCCCCTTGCAGTATGACATAGTGGACCATATTCATGCCTAAGAAGTTGCTGCTTCTGAAGAACGGTCTTTTGAGAAATTACTTAATCTACGTATCATTTAGGCATTTAGGTACGTAGATTGAGTATGTGCAGTCTTTAAAGACCACACATAGAAAATTAAGAAGGAAGAGGTGTGCCACGGCTTTAAATTAGCCAGAGAGAGCGTGGGGAAGGGATTAGTTAAGGAAAATCTATGCCATAAGGTTCCTAAAAACGGAGGCAGGTTAGGAAGCAAGTCAGATGAATTAAGTGTGGATACTGCCACACCTAACTCATTCTGATCTGTGAATACGGTCCGGTATTACTCGGGTCTACACTTGCACCTGAAAAAAGGTGTAAGTGCAGCCCTGGATCAACACCATAGTTACCCTAATTATTCATGCTTAGGACCTTATTCATAAATAAGAAGGAAGCTGAATCTGTGTGCACATTTTTAGGAATGCATAAACTGCACATGCCCAGAACACAAAGTTACGCATGGGATCCAGCTGTTACACTTGGGAATCCATTAAGAACAAACTTCAACTACGAACTTAGTGAGATAAGTAAGAAGGGGCGTGCCAGTCCTCTGTAAGAAGGAAGTTAAGAAGAATGGGCTGAATCCAGATTTCAGGGGGAGTCAAGTTAATTGTATTCTTTGCATGCAGGGATACTTTGAATTGCTTACTGCACACAGATACTGACCAGCGTTACTATTACACTGTTATTAGACTTGGGATAGGAAACATCATCTCTCAACTCTAATACTGTTTGCAACAGATGAAATATGACTCCCCTGCAATCAACATGGTTTAGCCCAGGAGTAACTCATTTCAAGCATTTACTTAAGTCTGGATCCAGCCCAATGTGTGGGAGGAGGTATTTAAATGGGGCATTAAGGGTGCGGTTTGGCAAGTTCGCACGTACTTGAGTAATTTAAGCACAGACATAAGCACAGAGATTTAAGTTAGCCCTATGGACGCAGAAGTCTGCTGAAATCCGTAGGAACGATGGGAGTGTCATGGGAGTTGCCTTGAATCTGGTCTTAGGACCATGTTCACACTTAAGAGTGAGTTAGGTGCGGACAGAATTGCACCTAACTCACTCATCCTGCCCCTAATCCGCCCCCATTTTTAGGTACCTTTTTGGCCCTTAGGGCTACCTTATCTTACCGTGCGTAGTTTCCTTTTTAAGAAGGAAACTATGCATGGAGAATGGCTCTCCCCGCCCTCCCCGGCTAATCTAAATCCCTCACCCCTCCAACTTCTAACTAAAACCTCCCTGAGGCGGCATGAGCACACCTCCTTCTTCTTAAACTATTAGTCTATCTACAAGTACCTAACTGGTGCATACATTGCGCAAGAGACCTACTACGCATGCGTAGTAGGTCGTTTCTGGAGATTCCGCACTTAAGAAGCCGGAGTTTCTTAAGTGTGAATCAGGTCCTTAGACTATAAATATGTGGTAATAATTACCATTAATTGGATCAGTGCTTGATTTGATCAGGACTCTACAGATGAACCTGCTATCAACATGGAGGTAAAATTTTGATATGGGGCATTTATATGTTTTGTTCTCTTAGTTTATGAAAAAGAGGGTAATCAAAATACACAAGGGCAGCAGGCATTCCCCTGAGGAACCATATTTTACCCATGATGAAAAGGATAGTATATTCACATATATTCTTTTATGTTATCTGTAGAAGTCTAGCCCTTTCCCTTACATTGTATGAGTATCTTTAGTTTGCTTTTGGTGAAATTAAAGCAAAGCAAAGTATGATAAGTAGGCAGAGATGTTGTCTTCTTACATCTACTTCTGTTATCTGGCTATTTAAGAGTGTCATTACTTTAGTGATAAGATACAAACATGAACTGTCACAGGCAGTCATATAAATAAAACATGTTATAGCTGACTGGTTCGACAGCAATCAATAAGGCGTAAACTAACCTTCAATACGTTTCACATTTACATTGTGCTAATAAACATATTAAGCTTTTCCTTATTTTTTTTAGCTTCTTGCTATAGAGGTCAACACACCTGAAAAATTCAGCTCAACAGCTGATATAACTATACACCTTTTGGATATCAATGACAACGTTCCAAAGTTCTCCTCTGAGTATTATGTTGCTAGAATTCCAGAAAACTCCCCTGGGGGCTCCAATGTTGTAGCAGCAACTGTAAGTACTCATTATTAACTCTTAAAAATGTATAAATTGCCAGAGATTTGAGAGCTTGGACACTCCTCACAAGACAAGAAACTAATAAACACAATAAGTAGCAAAATGGCATCAGAGGTTTTTACCCTACATAACTATAAATGACTAAAACAACAACTAGGAGACTTCTGTTGGTCATTAGGGAAACCAAAAAAGCACCAATAAACCTTCACACAGCCGCAAGGTCAAGTGTCCAATTTTCTTCATAACACCTTGCAGTGTGTTCCCTGTCACTGGAATGTGTTCTCCACAAAGAATATTCTATTTTCGAAATACAGATAGCTATACCTCCTGGGGTCATTCTATTGCTTGTCCTCAGCGTGGCAGGAGCAATAGAATGCAGAGCAAATTTGGAATTGGCTGGTAAAAAATGTCCCTTTTGGAAAAGGGTCATTCTGACCGCCAACCCACACCCCCTGTCACTACATCAATAGGCTTTGCCCCATTCCCCTGTTCCAAATTCACATAAAAATCTAAGGAATATCCCTTGATTCTCATAGTGATTGATGTCCATATCTTCATAGCAAACTATTTGTTTCATGGTTTATATGTACACTTTGTTTTTTTTATTTTTATGATTTTTTCAACCTTCTGTATTCTCCTTTATCTACTGCTGATTTTGTTAATCTCGTGGTACACTGTTTATACTACATAAACTTACACTTTTTACCTCACTTACTTAGAGTGCTGAGTACTTTCCTATTGTTCCAAATCCACATCTTGCTTCCATTTCTACTGCTGCACTGTCCACCATTTGTAAAGGAAATTAACAATTTAGAATGCACAGCAATTTCACAGTAGGAGAAGGGAGGGAAGGAAAGGCATAGGTACATGCGGTTCACTTCACTTATAAAGCTTCCCACCCACCTCTCTGCCTCTCCCTTTAATCTGTTGGCTACCACCTTGGTATTTATTCCCACTTATTCCCACTCAGGCCTATGAGGCCTCATTTGTCTAGCTTGTTTTACTGTATTATTCCTGCAAATCAGTTAGCATGTTACTCTATTACCTAACACCAAATCTGTCAGTTAGTATTTGGTATTACACTTTTGTGAGTTTTTACATACTTATCAATCAAAAATTATAGATGACTACAGTAATAATCTAGGTAATCACAATGGCAATAATACCATGCAGTCACACACCAGAATTGCTTATTTTAAATGTAATAGATAGTTCTCTATTTGTAATTTAATTGTCAAATAATGATGCTGCCTTAACTGGTATGCTCTCTATGGGGCTAATCCAAAATTTGGAAGTACATGGATAAACCTGTGGAAATTTACATCATGACAAAACCATGTTGAAATGCAGGAGGAGACTCATTTAAACTGTCAATTCGAGTTGAGAGGGGAAGTTTATCTAGTTTAAATCTAATCTACAGATAAAACATAAATCAATGCAGTATGCATATCTCAGGGTTGCCAACTCTTTCGAAATTTGGGCAGTTCTCTCGGTATCCCGGGAAAGCTGGCAAAGCTCCTGCAAGCCCCGACCAGCTATCAATTATAACTGTAATTCCTAGAGTTACTAGGGATGGGCGGGGCTTGATGATGTCATCAAGCCCCATCCATCCCATGTAACACTAGAGATTACATGAATGATTGACAGGGGCGGGACTTAATGAGGCGATTTGCATAAATGGTGTCATTAAGCCCCGCCCCCTTGCAGCAATCTATGGCTTCCCTCCGAGTTCTCCTGGAGGCAAGCTTTTAAAAGTCGGCAACCCTGGCATATCTGCCAACATTTAGAACCTCTGCTCTATTCTGCCCACAAATGGACATATTTGATCAAAACGCCACCCATTTCCCTATAAATTCTGCCCCACTGCTGCAAATTGGGACTGTCCTGCCAAAATAGGGTACTTTTCCTGCATGCAATTCCGGCTGTAATTCCCTGGGCGGCCGTAGGTATGAATCAGGCTCTATGTGCGTATTTTTACGATTAGTTAAACTGCGCATGACCAGAACCCAAATATACGCATGGAAATCATGGCCGCTTGATGCACAAACACAGACATGTGACTTAGGACTGATGCCCATACGAGCACGGAATACGTCCCGCATGCGTGGCTAGAGGGGCAAGACTCTTAATGCAAATGAGCTGCACACAGGCTACTAACTAAAGAGTTAAGACTGATTCACAAGTGGGAGTACCTTGCGTAAACTAACATATGCACAGGAAGAGTTAAGGTAGCCCTCAACCATGCATAAGTTGAAGAACCGTATTGTTTGCTGTGAGGCCATGCGTCTTTTCTTACTTAGTTCAGGCCTCACCTGCTGCGTGTTTATAATTAATGAATAGGTGTGTTTATAAATGAAAGCTTGTTTATTTAATCCTATGCTGATTTTACATTTTGTGCAAGACTTTAACTTTGTAAAGGGGTCGTTATATGGTTATAATGTGTGAATGTTTTTTTTTTTCAATTTTTATTTACTTTCAATTTTGTGAACAAACACCATTACATTTACTTATATTTAACTGCATTGGTTGTTTCTGTTGTTTTTATTTTTTTAAAATGCTTTTTTAAAATGATTTATGAAAGTTTATATATGTAGTGGATCATTGTATTTCTAACTTGATGCACCATGTGTTTATGTGTATTGTAAAGTAGGTCATGATTATTCTTATTTCAAATTTTTTTTTAATGGTTACTATTGTTTACATATGTTAATGAGAGTCTCTGCTGTTTTAAGAATTAACAATGTCTTTACTTTTCCAAAGCCTAATCAGTGTGTTTGGAAAAGTAAAGAAATGTTTAGTTCTAAAAACAGCACATACTCTCATTCACATATGTAAACAAAAGTAACCATTAAAAATACAACTTGAAGTAAGAATAATCATACGTATCTTTAAAACATAAGTAATTTTAAGCACTGATTCAAAGCTAATAAAGTCTGCACATGCCTAATTATACGCAGGAAAAACTTACATCCTTAAGCTGCACTCCTGACACAGGGGTAGTGGTTAATAGGATTATTTAATTTCTCTGAATCAGTATTGTGGATTTTTCGTGTGCGTATATTTAGGTAAGTTTGCAATTTTACTTTTAAGTGGGAATCAGGGCCATGGTTCCCAACTGTGCTAAACACCATTTCTAAAGGCACACAGTAGACTAGGCATCTTAAATTGTAGATTGCTAATTTGTACAAGGAAATTTCCTTTTTTTTCCCCCAGCATTGAAAGGGACTATTTAAGGTGCTAATTTGTACATGTCAGTTTGTACCTGGCAGAAGCATTTCCTGGAGAAGCTGAAGTAGGAGACATGTCATGTGCAACTTCATCTGACAAATTGCTTGCAAGTAGCTTTTTGCATGTCTTAAGATGTAATTGTAAAAAAAAATAAAAATAAAAAAAGACCTGGTCTAGGACTCAAACCTGGGATTGAGCATGGTTGCTAAAATATTGTGATCGAATTTACAAGTTCAACAAACTTAGTGTGTTTGATAACTTCTATCCCCTGCTTCAGCATCTCCAGCTTCTTCTCCATTAGCTTAATTAACCTGACATATGCTTGTAGCATCTGATCTCACTTCATGGGTAATAAGTTCAGTGGATTTTAGGAGATTATTCTGCAGTAAGATAACATCCCCCACTCCCTATCTCATGGCTTGATGTGAACATCTTGATGGCTTCTTGTGGTTCATCAAGGTGGCCAGAGTGCATATGGAAAGTGATGCAAGATGGAATTGTAATTGAAACCTCCCACTTATCCTTACGTTGGACATGCACAAATCAAACCAAGCTCTTCAGCCACAGAGATCCTTCTATCAGATGCCTTGACAACTGCTGGCAGGATTTTGGTAAAAAATATTTCCACACAGAGCAGGTGGAATTGTTGCTTCTTTGCCTAGACAGGACAATGCACTTTCTTCCACAAAAGCCACATCATCCAATTTTTAGCAATTTGTAGTTGTACAACACCATTATCATCATCATTAGTGTCAGATTCACAATGATCTCCTTTATCCTGTTGCACATTTACAAAATTCACAATAATATATTTCCATGTTTACATCATTAGCATCAGTGGTCGAAGTGAAAATTTAGAAGTGGCGATATGAAAATTTATAAATAATAGAAGTGAATGGAGATTTATAGCTTTTCAATGAAATAAGTGGGAGAAGTGACGGTATGAAATACCTCCATATACCCCCTCACTTTGAGCCCTGATTAGCATAATTAATTCTACTACTACTCAGCTTCACATTTGAAGAAGGCTCAGAAATAGGGAAAGGAGACTCATCTAGGAGGATAATGTCCAATTCAGAAATGACTCACTCACAAATATCACTCCTAGACACCCGTTCACTCTTTTCATGAATCTGTGAAGTTTGTGAACTCACAATTTCCTCTTGGGGCTTAGAGTTAATTTTGGACACTTCTTCATTTGTTATAAAGGTGATGGACTCAAGATAGTGCAGACTGAGATGTACAGATTGCCGTCCCCAGGGTATTTTCCGCCTTCTGACTGTAAATTATCTATATCATAGCGTGTTTTCACTTTTACCATGGTGTTGTATATACATGTGGGTGTTTGTCAATTACTTTTGTACTGGGGATGCTATTGCATGTAACAGCACTAGCAGGAACAGTGCTTGCAATTATATGACATGGTCTTAGCCACTGTTCCTTGCCACTGGGTGTGATGTATGGTATGCTGGCAATGTGCTGTTTGTCTGCATTAACTTTTCCCCTCATACTTTGTGCTGAGGTTTTACAACCAGTGGATACTAAGGGCTCCATTTACTATTTAAATTTTCGGGTGATAATGGGTGTTTTAACACTAAAACGCTCATTATCACTTGAAAATTAACATTTTAAAATTTACTAAAGTGCAAAGATGCCCAAACGCTTCATAAAGATTCGCTGGCCCGTTGATCTTAACCAGCACTAACTACAAGTTACTATCCCTCACTGCCGAAATTCTGATTCGGCAGTGAAGGAAAAAAAACGCCATTGAGACTTCGGGCCTGATCCAGACCTACGCTCACAAGCGATCGTACGCTGATCGTAAGCGTAAAATCGGCAGAAAAAACGCACTGCGTATGTGCAGAGTGACAACTTCCGGTCGTTCCAAAGACCTTATCGTGCGCATGCGCAGTGGGTTTTCATATTAGGGCTGAAATTTTCTAAGTGCCGCTGTGAAGTCTCTGCGCATGCGCAGGCACTTCATTCGATATGAAGTGCCTGCGCTGTGGGCAGAGCTCTGCGAGGGACTTCGAGGGACCTCGGGGGAGGGGTGAGTATTGGTAAATTTTAAAGGGGAAGCTGCCAGACTCGCCGCGAACACAGGCGAGCCTGGAGCAGCCTCCCTTCGGGGGAAATTTTTTTTTTTGTAAATATAGCCCTTACTTTCTGTTTTTGGAGTGCTCTTTCTTACCCCTTCTAATTCCTGGCCAATATTTTTTTTTATTATTCAATGATTTTTATTAAACATGTCAGTTGAAGTGCCCTACATGCCATTCACTTCTCCCATTTTTTAAAATCTTTTTGTGTAGTGT
>WWET01000190.1:855955-868851 GCA_011038615.1 Limnodynastes dumerilii | reverse complement strand
AGAACTCCCATCATGTGTCTGTCCAGCACTCCCATCATGTCTGCCCAGCACTCAGAACTCCCATGATTTCTGCCCAGAACACAGAACTCAGATGATGTCTGCCCAGCACTCAGAACTCCCATGATTTCTGCCCAGAACACAGAACTCAGATGATGTCTGCCCAGCACTCAGAACTCCCATGATTTCTGCCCAGAACACAGAACTCAGATGATGTCTGCCCAGCACTCAGAACTCCCATGATTTCTGCCCAGAACACAGAACTCAGATGATGTCTGCCCAGCACTCAGAACTCCCATGATTTCTGCCCAGAACACAGAACTCAGATGATGTCTGCCCAGCACTCAGAACTCCCATGATTTCTGCCCAGAACACAGAACTCAGATGATGTCTGCCCAGCACTCAGAACTCCCATGATTTCTGCCCAGAACACAGAACTCAGATGATGTCTGCCCAGCACTCAGAACTCCCATGATTTCTGCCCAGAACACAGAACTCAGATGATGTCTGCCCAGCACTCAGAACTCCCATGATTTCTGCCCAGAACACAGAACTCAGATGATGTCCTCCCAGCACTCAGAACTCCCATTTTAAGCCCAATTACTTACCTTTGAAGTCTTCCTCCGGCTGCTGTCTCTCCTCCGCGGCTGGCCCTGTCTGCGGTCACGTGATGAACTGTTAATACAGGATTGGAGCCCTGTATTAGCAGTTCTTCACGTGACTGCAGAAGCGGTATACGTCTTTTCAGAGCCCTGCCGCCTGCCGTGTACAGCAGGCTTAAAGCGGCAGGGCTTTAAAATATTGTGAGTTTAGTAGGACTCATGCCCCTAAGGTTCCGATTGCACCCACATCAGCTTGGCACCATCGGAACCTGGGGCATGAGCCCTGCAAAACCCACGTTAGATACGCCACTGCCGGCCCATTGTGTGGCCAAGCAGAGACCGCTCTTTTTGCACACACAGAATGTGATCCCTGGACCCCATCTTAACATTTCCAAGACATATTCACTTAGAATGGAAATGGCTCTGAATCAGGATAGGGTGTAAGAGTCTTAGCATGCCCTTACTGTACACTTTAAATATATCCCCTCTCCTACCTTGCATACTTGACATTTGCATCCCACTCATTGCAAGCACAAAATTAGCATTTTGCCTGGAACTGTCCACTGACTTCTTTTGTTCTTTTAAACATATTTCTGAAAACATGCATAGCTGGCACACCTCCAGAATGCTATAATCTTTTGCAAATAACATTTATAAATTGCAATAGTTTAATATATTATTGTTTAATCCCTAAATTATGCAAAGTATCAATGTAACAAGTTCATTTGGTGTGTTTTGCCTCTCAGCTTTCTAATTCATCCTTCAACTGGGATCATTTACACACAGCCTTGGGCCACTCTTGATGCTGAGGCGACCTCCAAGTATAACTTCTATGTAAAAGCTGAGGACACGGAAGGGAAGTACAGCTTAGCTGAAGTGTTTGTTACTGTGTTGGACATCAATGACCACTGTCCAGAATTTATTGAGAACATTCAGGAGCGGACCATGGTAATTGGCACCCCAGTAAAAATAGAGGTATGACTTTCTTTATAAAGATTTTGTCAAGTAAATTTGTTCTTTACTAAAAAGAATGAAATGATAGAAAAAATTTTAAATAATTACAATATCAAGTATCAGTCTAACAGTGATGGATTAAATAATAGTTTTTTTGTCACTACTGTGTATGTGAAATGGCAACAAAAGTTCTCCATAAATGTGCTTGTAAGTTTTCAATGAATCTATCAAGAGTCTACACTTAATATCTAGTATGGTAAGGGTGTGGCTCCCCGCTAAGAATGGCCCTATTTCGATAGGGCCATTCTCTCCCAGCCCTTGCGAACTGGCTGGGATATTGATTGCTTATGCCTCGATGAGGCATAGCAACCGATCCCCAGAGCACCGAATACTACTCCAACTACCCCAACCCTTCCCCTAATTCTAACCCTAACCCTCCCCTTCCATTACGCTAACCCTAACTTCCCCGCAGCCTGACCCTAACCCTCCCCTTCTCTGGCACTAACCCTAACCCCCCAACACTAAAAGTCCCCGGAGAGGTTACTCACCTCTCCAGAGCGGTGGGTCCTGCGGGTCTTTGGTGGGTCCTGAGAATGAATGGACGAGTATGCCGATCAGCACACTCACCGATTCATATAAAAAAAATCTGAAAAGGCTCCCTATTCAAAATAGAGACAGCCGAAAAGGAACTTTCGGGCTGTCTCTATTTCTGAAAGCAGCCCATCGTAACAGAGACTGCAACCGGTATGGTAATAAGTGTGGAACTTCCTTAAACATTTCATATGTTCATTATAAATTAGCATTCAGTAAAAAGATGGGAGAAAACAAAGTTAATTATTATTATATATAATAATCTATACTTTTAAAATAATTATGCCTTAAAAAAAATAAAGAAAGCTTAACATATAATACAGGTTATAAAATGATAAAACATATATAATATACAGTTCCGGACTTCCTACTGGATGAAACTGTTTTAGACCTGTTACTATTGCTGCAGCTAATCAATCTTCTAGGAAGGCTACTCCACAGAGCTGATACAGGTGCAAATAAGCTAGCATTGTGGAACAATCACTGACGCATTTCAGACTATCCTGCAGGGTAGCTCTTTTCATGATAAAATAATGTTTATAAAAATATAGCACAGTACAATGTTGTACTACGTAGAGAAGATATTTTTTGAATGTCATTTTTTTAACACAATGTTATTGTGAGTTTGAGTAAATAAAAATATAATTTAAGAAATATATATTTTTTTTTTCACATGATGACCTCTAGATTAGATAAGCATATGATGAAAATTATATCTAAATATTTTACACATTACCATTTAATTGTTCATTAGTATTTTGGAGAAGTTCAGTCTGACATGCTCAGAGTTCTATAAAGTTCCAGAGATTAAATTTAAATAGAGATTTTAAAACTCAAATCCCTACAAACAAAATCTTTATTGTGCAATATAAACAAAGACTTTATCGCCTGTGCAGTATTTATGAATTTCCTTATTATTTTACTTTCAGCTTTACTTGCAAAAATCTTTTGACATGTACTAATTTAAGGGAAATAATTCTGTTGTTTATTCTTAGACCTCCCTGCATTTCTGTTAAGTAGTATTACTATTTCTGAAGTGTCATTTTATGAATCAGAGGAAGAAAAAACTGTGTTCCAATTTTGTAGGCAACAGACCAGGATGCAGGAGAACCAAACAACATTGTAAACTATTCCATCATGCAAGCTGACCCAGATAATGTATTTGAAATAGACCAAAATACTGGAGAGATAAAACTCAAGCCTTATATCAGATCACTGGATGTAATTCAAAATATTAGCCGCAACCAGAACTGCAAATGGTCTGTGGTCGTACAGGCAAAAGACAGAGGATCCCCATCATTTAGTACAACTGCAGTAGTCAAAATCGATGTTACTGAAGAGGTAAGAATATGACATGTGATGTTTGTTTTTTATTTTTTGATGTATAGATAATATCTAATGGCCGTTCACAGTGTAACATTTTCCAAACCTGGATCCTAACAAAAGCAGTATCAGCATTTTTTATTGTTTACTTTTATTCTAACTATTTTATATATTTTAATACATACAGCATCTACTCAGGACAAGACTTTGATAAATATTTCCACAATGACTGCTGAAAGACAGCCCTCAGACTATAAAAGTTGGGACCTTTGGTACTTCATTTTTGGTTGGCATTAACAACTAACTCAAGAGTTTCATAGCACCATACATATCAGTAGCGCATACAATGATAAGACATACACACAAGGATTCACAACCCCGGACATATTGCACATATGTCCTTAATTTGCCAATAGTAGCTACTACGCATAGTAACTATTTTATGTAATCTACGTATCGTTTAGGACCGTATCTACGTATCTTAAAGACTGCATACACGCAATCTACGTAACAAAATGATACGAAGATTACGTAGTAGCTACTATCGGCAAATTAAGGACGTATGTGCAATATGTCCGGGGTTGTGAATCCGGGCCACAATGCCTATATATCAACCAGGTACCTAAGGCATAAAAGTACAAGTCAACATAATTGCATGTTGATCACCTGCATAATATATCATTACATAGCTGTGACATAAGGAGAGAGGACCCTATGTATTGGTGATTAAATTGTGGAAGGTAAGGGTAGAATGAAAGCACAGGTGATTTTTTAAATTCATATTTAAATGATAAAATGATTGAAGGCTAATTTGAAGTCTGATTGAGTATAAGACAGCACCCAATGGTTCGCAACCTCATTGGTAAAATCCTGAAGGTGAGTTGTGATTAGAAAAGTTGGGAGATGGAGTCAAAATTAAGAGCAGGTTTTCACATACATTATGACTGATGTTACTGAATCCCTATTGACTTATGTATTCTGATTTGATGTACTAAATTCATACTGTCTCCTATACTAGCAGTTACCCACACTAAACAGCAAGTACAAACTGATAGGATACACTTATGCCTTAGCAAGTGTAATGCCTGCATTGTTACTGCTTCATTTTTACCAGGCCTTTGAATTCTGTGTATTAGGTTCCCTAGGGAAAAAAAAGTGACATATAATGGGTTTATAAAGTACATTACCTCAGTTAATTAAACTTAAACATTTTTGTTCACATCAGAAAATATCCAATAAACAGAATGATTTCCCGATGTTGGTGCCACACACTACTTACTACTTACTACAACATATCATTAGCTTGGGTCCAATATCAATCAGGAGTTGTAAATGATAATATAATCAAACCCAAATGTTTGGATTTGTTTTATTGGCCTTTTCAAAATCCATCATGCCTGCATATGACAACTATATTTGGTCCCATCACCCAATGACTGGACCAATAATCTAGTGTGTGGCCAGCTTTAGTATATATGAATGTTTTTCAGCAACTTGCTATGAATCACTGTCAGTGTTTTTTGGAAACTAATGCAGTACTGCTAGTTGAAAAGAGGCTTTTTGCTACCTAAACAAGTCATTTTAGGTAGAATGAATCAGTGATGGAACTATTGTCCCTGTAGAAGTGCAGCCTGAAGTTCCCACATAGCAGAGCAGAGTAGAGGAGGATAGAGTTGGATCCACCGGATTCAGTCTTCCGACAAACAACACTTCTGACAGGGGGGCTGGGTTGCATTCGAGAGTGGGTTATACTTAGTATTACCATGTAAAGAATAGACATGCTAATGTGCTGCTCATTAGGCAACACTTCTGACCCACCACCATTTTAATTTCGTACAAGACAGAAATTTAGGTAGGTTAAGGGTCTTGGAAGTCTGTCCTGGTTAGGGGTGTGTTCCCACGAATGTCGCATTCGCACTTCCGATTCGTTGGCCTTGATCCTCACATATGCTCCTGATTGTTCAACTAATATTTGTTCTTTCACATTTTGTGACAGGATGAGTTTTAGAAGGGCTTTAGAAGGGCTTAGTGACACAAAACAATATTACATTTAACAAGGAGGTTTCCTTTCTAATGCCCTTTACAGCATTACGCTGTCTTGTTCTACAAAAACATCATTATAGGCGTTAGTCAGATATTTTGTACCTACATTTTCAAGCATCTGATGAAGTGACTTACTTCCCCCTATGCAACAAGATAGGGACATGGGACCGGATTCACAGATGCGTTTTTACTACATGCGTGTTTTTACGCTCGTACGTAGCAAGGCAACACCCATGACACTCCCCTAGCACGGACGGTTTTTCAATGACTTATGCCTCCATAGGGCACCCTTAACTCTACTTGTGTACTTACACGCATAAGTTACTTCCATACGTGTGTATCTTACTAACCGCGCCCTCAAAAGCCCATTTAAATGCCTCCCCCGCCCACTTTCACGTAACTTCGAAAACAACCACGCCCCTCCATACGTGTGTACCTAAGTGCAATTCACAAGTCCTAAAGTACATACGTGCGTAAATACTATGTAATTTGCGTGGAAAAGTTACTACGCATGCACAGTTAATCTGCACGCAAGCCCACGCAAAAACGTATCTGTGAATACGGCCCATGGTTCACAGTCCGAGAGCCTACTTTTCCATAGGTGTGAGAAGAGAATTGTTGCAATAAGCAATTGCAGTATGAGAGCAATCAAAAAAATCTTGTGTTTTTTTAATTATGTTTCAAAAATTATTATTATACACCACATAAAAGAATGCAATTTAGATAAATGTATAAGAAGATGCTTTAAACATACAATTGTAAAGTTTCCTGCAGTAACCGTCTCAAACTTTTTGCCTGAAGTATATGTTGCCGTTTGCATGTTTTAAAAGTTTACTCATTTACTGTACTACCTACTGGTAAGATTGCCCAGCACAGAATCGGGGGTGCGAATTTCCACTGCAATACATCAGAATACCCTATGTAAAACCTCTGGAACAGGCCTAGGCTTCCAACAGGCCTATTGACACATTTTCTTTGTAGTACATTAGTTCATTATTTATATATTCTTGACCTGATTTGCAGTTAGGAATAAAGCTGCCCAGACTTGTCTTGTGTTTGATTTTAGCACATAACTGGTGGATGTATTTTGACTCTGTGTCTTTAGCAAGGCTGCCCACTCCCTTCATATTTTAAATATACCCTTCTTGTAAAAAAACACATTTTCTGTGTTTTTTTTAATCTTTTTATTGTTAAAGACACCAAAACATATGTTACATTACAGTGCTTTGCAAATAGTCATACAATTATTGTGACAATATAGGTACAATGCATTTTGTGTTGTCAAGTCAAACATAGTGGAGTTCTCCAAGGAATCTGAGTTACATAAACAAATGCAATAACATTATGACAATTTTTTTATGTCTGTAAAATTTAAACTGGTGAAGGTCTTAAGAATCAGAACAGATGAGCCAAAGAATAGACCTTGTCTGAGGAATTACACATTAAGGAATTAGAATATAGGAAGACCAAACCATAACTGTCCAAGTGATCATGACAAAGTTTGTGTTATACATTGCTCCACATTCTTACAATGAGGCGGGAAGGAGGAGAATTAGGAGAGGGGAAGAAAGAAGAGAGGAGAGAGGGGTGACTGCACAAGGAGGGGTGAGGGTGAAATGATAAGTCAATAGGGGCCTGATACAGATCTACGATCATGAAACGCTCGTGTGTGTAGCGTATATGCGCCAGCGTACCTACGATGCACTCCCTTAGGCACTCCCCCTGTTCGTACTTACTTTTGCCGTCTTAAGCTGATCAAACCCTACCCTAATTTTTCCACGCTTAGCCGCGGCCATTGTAACACTCGTTGCGTAGTTACGACGCTTAGCACACCCATACTGTACAATTTAAATGGCTCACCCCGCCCTCGGTGCATATTTACGGTTTTCGTATGGCAGGCACGCCCCCTTGAGCGTAGTAACGAAGCTGGTACGCTCAAGGCCCATACGCTAAGAATTTCGTAGCGTAACATCTGCCCCGAGCATGCGCAGTAAGTACAAATGGACGTTTTTATGTTTACGACCATCGTAAAAACGCACCCGAGCGTAGGTCTGGATCAGGCCCTAGGAGAGTCATTTTCTTGAGACATAGTAAATTCCCTTACAGTTATGCTTCCATCTACTCTGATGTTATAGGCTGGATTTAATAAACTGCGGAAAAGGGAAAGTGGAGATGTTGCCTCTTAACAACCAATGAGATTCTAGCTCTCACTTTCCTATTACATAATAGGGAATATCAGCTAGAATATGATTGGTTGCTATGAGCAAAATCTCCACTTCTCCTTTTCCACAGTTTAGTAAATCTAGCCGTATGTGTTAGAAATCCATGACACTATTTTGGTGATAACATTTTATAAATTGGAGGAAAAAAATGTGTTCCACTTTTTGAGGCAATAGAATATGATTTAAATCCAAACAATATTCTATTCTATTTCATCATGCAAGTTTATCTAAGAATTAGCATGAATAAAAAACCCAGATAGTTTTTTCTTTCACAGCTGCTTCAAGTCTCTGTAAAATTGCTCGAATCAAGCTAGGCTTCCAGCAGACCTGGTGACACATTTTATTTTTAGTGTGTGTATTAGATGGAATTAGAAATGTACCCAAAGTATGTCCTCCTTTTACATTTAGCAGGCAGTTTTATTTTTATTTTAACTGAATTTTAAACTAAGTTTTATTTTTTTTTATTGCAAAACTTCCTCATGTATCTGGATTTTCTCAAATTATTCATAAGGATAACAGTGGCCTCCTTGATTTTTACATTTATTTTGGTCAGTGAAACAGTCATAGGCCCAGATCCTAAGTTAAGTATTACAGGGGACTTAGCAAGTCATTTGCGTAAGCCTCCTATCACGGAACATCTGCACATGCGCACCTGATGTACGTAACTTTGTTACATACGCCAGTAAGTACACATAAGGGGTAGACCCGTCGTTTACATTGGTGGTATCCCCACCATACAGACGGGGATAGCCATGTAAATGAGGGGGGTGGGGCGGGGAAACGCCGTTGCGACTAGGTTGTAAAAACTTAAGGTAGGAATCTGGACACGTAAGTGTCCAGATTTACTAGTGTCTGCGGGGAGTGCACGCCCCTTGTGCGCGTGCCTCCCCGCTTTAAGTACGTGCGGGGATCTGGATCTGGGCCATAGTGCCATTAAGTATCATAGGTTTGGGATCAGTAACCAAATGGACTATTAGCTTACTATTACCAAGATAACTAGAGATAAATGAGATGTAGTGAGATGAGGGGACTAAATTGAAGTTCCATACCTTGAATGACCATCAGCTATCATGACTATCCTACATTTCCAAAACATACCTACCCTGGTATCACCAATGAAGTTCTATTTGTAGGGATGTTCGGATGTTCAGGGTGCACTTTTTCTTTACTTGCAAAGGATAAAGAGTTGATGTTAGAGAACAAGTATAGATGATCTAAGCTTTTCTTCACTTTTTGGGCCTGATACAGACCTACGCCGATGTGCTGTGCATACTAATGCACAGCATATCGGAAAGCACTCCCCCCAACACTACCCCCTGTGCCCGGCGTAATTAATCACTGTTACGCCGGCTGAAGGCTACCCTAACTTCACCCGGTGAAACAGCGTGTAATTACACCGGCCATATGATCGAAACGTCCTAACCCAGCCCTCCCTTCCTAATTTCCCTGCCTCCCCCCACCTACCTTCCGTAACTGCAGCGTAGTTACGGCGAAGAACGCCCCCTCAACCGTAAATACGCTCTAACTACACTGTAGTTACGGTAGTCCTGCTTAAAGGAAAACCCTAACTACATCGGGCAACGTCTTCCCAGCGCATGCGCAGATCGGCAAAATTACCGATAAAACGCATCCGCCCGCTGTAACTACGGCAGTGGGTGGAAGTCTGGATCAGACCCTTTGAGTCTTACAAGCCACTGCCTCCATTGTTCTGTAAGGAGTTCTAAAGATGTTGAGCTCTGCACAGGAGGAACCAGTGATTTTTCTGCACTGGGGCTTTACGAAATAAAAAAATCAGCTATTTCATTCATATTCCTGTTCTTTCTTCTTGGAGTTAATTAATTATTTGTGGTCCCTTGTCTGTCTTCAAACAGCATTATGTCCATGTCCATGTCACTCCACTCATGATAGGGCTATATTTAGAAGTGTGTGAGACAGGGAAACCACCAGAGTGTAATAGTCATCTGGGCCCTGATTCAGAGATTGAAAATAAGAGAGGAAAGTTACTCCTGGGCAAAACCATGTTGATTGCAGGGGGAGTCATATTTCATCTGTTGCAAACAGTATTAGAGTTCAGAGGTGATGTTTCCTAGCACAAATCTAAACAATAGTTATAGAGACGCTGGTCTCTGTCCATTAAGCAAAAGCAAAGTATTCTCCATGCATACATAGAATAACATTCATTTGACTACCCTGGAAATCAACATGGTTTAGCCCAGGAGTAACTTTCCACTCTTATTTTCAATCTATGAATCTGGTCCCAGTTATTTAAGGAGCATCAGTTTTTCTTCTAGCCCCAGTCACTGAAATATTTAGACGTTTCAGCCACACAGCATGATTTTAGTTTGTGTTTGCATGTTATGATTTGAAGTAAATCACTTTTACATTACCTTAAGTTTTCTTTTCTTTCATCTTCCAAATTTCATTCCCTCATTACATGTTCTCATGTTTGCCATTTCTAGATCAGATCCAGGGTAAAATCCTATGTTTTGGGTCTCAGGAAGCGACCATGGACAATATTTGGAATTTGCATGTGTACAATTCTCTCCAGCATTTCTATAACTATGGTGATTTCCACCATCATGTACTGGAAAAGTGTGAAAAAATCAAAAGTTCATCCTAGAGGCAGGATCAAAAAAATTATAAAGGGACCACCAAGGAAGGCCTTTTAATAGTCAAGCCATTGCTCGTAAACATGTACCCACCCATGCCATATGATCTCAACTTTCAGTAACATCCATATATGCATCAAAATTATAAGCCCTTATGCCTGTAAAAGAGTACAAGGAAACAAATGTTTTTGATTGTGATAAATATGTTTTATGCAATGATAATTTCATATTCAGTTCCAGGACATTGCATTTTAAGACACAAACTATATATAAACTATATATAATATCACAAAAATGTGTTTGTCAATTGTATTAATAATGCAAAGTATTTTGGAACTGCTAAACTATGTATTAACTGTAAACATTCAGTTATATTACTGGCAGTTTAAAACAAAAATTACATTTAGTTGACACATAAAAATTTAATAAAATTATATATTATGTTGGGGAGATTCTAAGTCACGTGTTATCTTTGTACTCTTTTACAGACTCTTCTTCATAAGGGGCCTGTGGCTGCCTTTTTGATGCAAAGTAAAGATAACCCCATGAAAGCCCTAGGGGTGCTAGCTGGTGTCATGGCAATTATGGTGGTGATTACAATCTTAATATCTACCGCAATGTTCTTGCGCAACAAAAAGTCTAATAAAGTTATGCCATTGAGAAGAATAATCAGAAAGAGAAGAACGGATCATCCTCCCAGAATGATTAGGACAGAGTGGTTGAAGTTAAAAAAGTCTACAGATTCTGCAGATAAGTTCTCCATGCAAGATGAGGAAGCTGGCCCTCAAAATGAGAATGGCAATAACAACAGCCAGTGCATTCCACCGAAAGCTCCCTCTCCACCACCAGCTCCGCGTCTAATGCCTAGAGCCAGTAAGAGGGAATGGAGCCTGCCCACAGTCTCTGGGTCTCTGACACCCAGGATTATTGACCAGCAAATGAAGGAGAATGTCCCAAGTGCTAGTGCGGCCCTTGTGTCTGAACTGAAACAGATGCTGGAGAAGAAAAATGCCAGCTCAATATCTTTTTATTAGCATTTCATCTGAATAGTGGAAAAATCCTCCTTGCACATCTATTCAATCAATTTGCCATGGTTTAATAAGGAATCATGTAATGTTGTTTATCAAGCAGTGTTAATAATTACAATACATCATTTTCTTTTTTAAGTTCCAGAGATGGGCATAGACATGCATGGCTCTAACATAACAATATGCAGTCATTTATAGACATCCATCACACACAGTGCTTTAGCTTTATACTTCTTGTTGTTTCAAACTATTATTGTAAGATTTTATTAAGTAGCTTCAAGCTGCCAAATTACAAATTTAGGGTCCTAAAATATTTTCTGAAGTAAAAAATTCAAATGAAAAGGTTTCATATAAATATAAATAAACTACTAGTCTCGTAGGAATAAAAGTTTCAATTTATTTACATTGATTTATTAAGTTAAAAGGTAAAATGATGCAGACTGAGTAGCAGAAAAGGGGATCTACGAAACCCATTCTATATAGACTGTACATATATTTTTCTGATGATGCATGTTCCAAACAGTTACTAATGTGTTATCACTGCTCACAATCTATCTTAATAACAAATGAAAGCATGGGCATTTATACCCCATATATCTTTTAATATTGTCCACAAAAAGCTGTGTTTATAATGCAATCAGGAGCTAAATGGGCTGAGGGTATAATTCAGACACTTGTGCAATATGCACTGCAAACACCAGTGATAATAAAGGAAATACACCAAAAGCAGCACTATCAATCTCAAGAAAATCATTTTTTTCTACATTTTCAATAGTCTGCGCCTTTAGAAACAGAGGTGCAAGTAAATTTCTAAATCAGTACATCCTTAAAATGGCTATGTTATGATGGGATTAGAGGTACATAGAAGAGAAAATTGGGTGGTCATTAACTTTTCTTGACGTCTTTGTACTTTCAAGAGAAGTTAAAAGTTAAAGCTGAGCCTTCAAAGTTATATACAACCATGTATTAGATGCCATTCTATGTACAATGTAATTTGGGAAAAAATTTCAGGATGTCATAAAACGTTAGCCATTTTTTCTGTCTTTGACCGGAAAAGTAAACCTCTAAAAGTAAAAGGGAGAAACATGTTTTAAAGGTAAACCAATTTATTGAGCATTTTATACTATTTATGTGTGTTTTCCATATGTGTTAGTGACATCGTCATGTGTTTTTTTTTTACCAAGAAAACTTAATAAAGATTATTATATCAATTCAGTCTCATTGTTTTGTGTTTCTCAACTGAAAATCTAAATAATTACTAATTAACTGTCTAACCCACAGGTTCATTTTTAATGCTAAAAACATTGGCCCAGATCCTGACCTACGTTTAAATTACGTTTCAACGCGTAGCGTATTTACGCTGGTGTATTTACCAGGCACTCCCCTCGGCCATACGTATTTTGGCCCTTTTACGCTTGCCAAACCCTACCTTAATTTTTGAAAGCGTAAGTACTGACGTACGTAAATGCCTTACGTACTTATGTGCCTAAGCACGCCCACACTGTACGATTTAAATGCCTTCTTCCG
>WWET01000190.1:813365-826799 GCA_011038615.1 Limnodynastes dumerilii | reverse complement strand
TCCCCATCCCATCAGGTGTCCTGTCCCCCCAGCATCCCTCATCAGGTGTCCAGTTCCCCCCTACATCCCCCATTAGGATCCTGGACTTAAGTTTACTTGCCTGCAGTTCTGCCGCAGCGCATCCCTGGCCTCCTTCCCTGTAGTCCCGCCGCTGCTCTTCTCCTATGCGGCGGGACGCAGGCTGTAAATTACGTTGTGTGACCCCAGGTCACGCAATGTCACTTCTACAGGGAAGGAAGCCGGTGATGCACTGCAGTGAGCACAGCTGCAGAACCACAGCAGGTAAGTAAGTGGAGAATGAACTCCAGTACTTTGTAAGTGGCGAGGGGGCCTGTGCTGGGCCCCCCTAGCTCAGGGGCCCAGTCGCAAGTGCAACCGCTGCGACCCCTATAGCTACGCCACTGATTGCAGGCTTGGAGATTGAATGCAGAGAGATAGAGGGTGGAGACAACAAATCTGTAGACAGAATAGAGAGGGTTCAAAGCAATTAGCAATTGTTACAGAGTTAGCAACTCTAAATACATATTGAGTTACAGAGTTAGCAACTCTAAATACATATTGAGCTACCCATAATCAGGAATAAAAACCAGATTTCATTAGATTCAATATTTCATCATGTCTCATATTATACATCTTATATCACCTCCACTATACATATATGCAAATCCTGAAAGAAAAATCAACAGACATGTTCCTAAGTAGGTAATATCTTAATTAGTGTAGAGGTCAACAATCCAAACATACACTGTAGATATTGTTTGCCAAAACAATATCTATATGTTTGGATTGTTGACCTCTGCACTAATTAAGATATTATAGTAAGTAAAGCTGCCTTGATTTGTTAGAAAATGTGACTTTGGACAGAGTCAGTTCATATAATCATAGAACGTGACAGCAGATAAGAGCCACATGGCCCATCCAGTCTGCCCAGTTGTTTATTTAAAACTATACTGATCCTTGACTCTATTTACTCTCAATTAAGTTTAAGATTTAGGATATCCTTATATTTATCCCAAGCATGTTTAAACATGTTTCTACTGTGTTAGCCTCAACCACCTCAGATGGGAGGCTATTCTACTTATCTATCACCCTTTTAGTGAAGTAATTTTTCCGCACATTTCCTCTGAATCTACCCACCTCCAGTTTATATTCATGCCCTTTGAAAAATGCCACCCTCCTCTAGCCCGTCACAGCCCTTGACATATTTGAAAGCTTCTATCATATCCCCCTCTACCTTCTCTGCTCCAAGCTATACATGTTTAGTTCCTCTAGCCTTTCTTGGTATATTTTGTGACACAGGCTGTGGACCATTTTAGATGCTCTTCTTTGCACAGTCTTTAATGTATTTATGTATTTCTGGAGATATGGCTTCCAAAACTGAGCAGTTCTTATCAAGTTTGTACCCTAATACTGCTTACACATTACCACCCTTGAAAAAGTGTAACGATAAAACCTGCACCATTAAAAAAAATTTTTTGAGAATTTTAATACAAAAAAATAGAAGCATTCCATTGAGCAATAAACAAATTTAGTGGACTGGGCCAAAATGTATTTCAATAGGCATGCGTAGTAGGTCATTTACTAAGGATCTGCACCTACAATTTAAGCAATCCTTTACATTAAAATCTGCCGCATTACAGTCTAATTCCCTAACATACACACACTCACAGGCTAGGGGTCATTTTTGCCCCGTGCGGCATGACAGTGGAGGCGGGAGCAGAGCTTGGATGGAGCGGAGCTTATTTGTTTACAGGCTCCAAAATGTTGGGAGGTATGATAATATACCCCATATGTATTACATGCATTGGAAACCCCCCTTTCCAAATCCTGCGTTTGCCACTGGCCTCTTAGGTGTGAATATGGTCCTTAGACTCTGCACAAGAGAGGCGAGTGACAGGGGAGTTCAGCTGACTGCCTGACCTCCATGCATGCGGTAAATGCAGGAGGTCAGGATCCGGTCCATAGTCCCAGGTCCCTATAGTTCTTTCTTTAGTCACTGGCGGTTGCCCCGCCAAACCAACTATTTAAGGTCTCCTTCCCATGTCTAACTAACTAATATGTGTATGTATATGCCACAAAATGGTCATAGAGATTGATTCCTACAGCATTCTTCTTCTGAATGTGTTCATGTGTTCATGGCTATATTCTGCTGATTTATATAAGCAATTTTCATATGTGTAAATATTAGATATTAAACTTGTTTCTATATGTAAAGATGTGGATGAGAAAATCAGCTAGTCATGAATAGTTGCTCTGTTTAGTCAGACCCTCTGCCATAGTGTTAATGACATTTATATAGATATTATCTAACTTTCTAAGTTTATGACTTTTCTTTTCCAGATTTTCTTTCTTGCTCAAACTCTAGAAATGCAATCTTACAAATAAACTCTGGGGGCTGATTCAGAGCTGCGCTTACACCTTTTTGATAAAGCGGAGACTCCATCACCCCCTTTCAAGAATGACACCCATTACGGTCCACAACCCCCCCTGTGATGCCACTGATAATAATGCAGTATTTATAACAAGACCATATTCATACCAGAGTGCATAAGTCGGTGTCTGGACAGAAGTGCACATGCGCTATTCAGATGTTCCGCAGTGATCTCCAGTTCCATTCAATAGGAGATAAAGGCAACAGAACAGGATGTATCCGCCAAAAGTACTCAAGGTGGGCGATAGTAAAGATGTTCATTTTACAGGATTTGGCAGGCGGATACATCCTGTTCTGTTGTGTTTAATGTTTTCCGCACAGTTCAGCAATATGGACCACTGATCCGTACAACACAGTTAAGGCTGCCTTATGGCAGTGTAACTGATCTAAACTAGTACCACTGGTTGAGAACCCCTGGTCTACAGCATTCGGTAGCAGCACAATTTGGCTGTATCAGAAGGGATTATAAAACTTGATACGTTTATGCGTTTTTTCATAACACAACAATTTCATCTGAGAGTGTTCTTACAAACTCATTGACTGGTATAAAAGTAGTCAAAATATCAATAAATCAATCATCACCTGTCTTTACCTGCAGCATAATATTATTTAATGTATTTATTCAGAAAATCTAATAAGCCTCAGTACTGAACAAAACTTTAAAGCCAAGTTAATGTTTTAAAATAATAACTACCAATTTAAGCTAGAGCTATGTGTCTAAATCAATAAATATATTTGCATTTGAAGAATGTTTAATGTGACCAACCATCCCGTTTTTAGGTAGCCTGTCCTGCTGGCCCCAAGCAGGGCCGACGGGACCCGCTCCGCGGGGGATATGGTGCATCCAGGCGCCATGCTGGATAGGAGCTCATTTCCCCACTCCCTGCATGCTAGCACTATGATGGACAATGTAAGGTACTCTCATCACTCTGATGAGAGCACCTTACAAAGCTTCACAGCGGCGTCTATGCACCTCTGTGTGACAGGCAGATGCAGAGTACAGCAGTGCCTCCCCCTCACTGAATTACGCTGGAGTGACCCGATGTCACATCAGCGTCATTCAAAGCAAAGCCCACCACGGAGGAGAGGCAGCAGCAAGAAGAAGACTTCAAAGGTACGTAATAGGGCTTAAAATGGATATACTGGGTGCTGGACAGACATGATGGGGGTGCTGGATGCTGGGTGCTGGACAGACATGATGGGAGTACTGGACAGACATGATGGGGGTGCTGGGTGCTGGACAGACATGATGGGGGTGCTGGACAGATATGATGGGAGATACTGGGTGATATAGAGACATGATGGGGGTTACTGGGTGCTGGACAGACATGACGGGGGTACTGGGAGATAGAGAGACGTGATGGGGATACTGGGTGCTGGATACACATGATGGGGATCCTGGGTGCTGGATACACATGATGGGGATACTGGGTGCTGGTTACACATGATGGGAAATACTGGGTGCTAGAGAGACATGATGGGAATACTGGTTGATGGATACACATGATGGGAGATACTGGGTACTAGAGAGACATGATGGGGATACTGGGTGCTGGATACACATGATGGGAGATACTGGGTGCTGGATACACATGATGGGAGATACTGGGTGCTAGAGATACATGATTGGGATACTGGGTGCTGGATACACATGATGGGGATATTGGGTGCTGGAGAGATCCAGACCTACGCCCGCCGTCGCTAGGACGGCGGGCGTAAGCGTAAGATCGGCTAAAAAGCCAATCTGCGGATCGGGCATCCGTGGCAATGCCGTAGGGACGCTGGAGGAAACGTCCACCAGCGTCCCTACGTTCAGGTTAGTGTAGGTGGGCGGAGGGAGCTAGTTTAATGAGGGTGGGAAGGCGGACTAGGTGGCCATATGCTCCTATGCGAGCGTATGACCCCTTTCTTGCGCTGGCTGAAGTTAGGGTAGCCTTCGGCCGGTGTAAGGAAGGGGCCATACGCCCACACAGGGGGAGTGTCGGGGAAAGTGAATGCCGATACGCTGTGCTTTAGTAAGCACAGCGCATCGGCGTAGGTCTGGATCAGGCCCTAGGACACTATTCTATAGTGGTGACTATGATTTCAGTTGTTTTATTGTGGTTACAATTGTGTTGTATGATGATGCTTACTATAATCTAGAATGGTCACTGGTGTCAAATTGTTAAACAGAAGGGCGCAAAATTAAAGTTTGCAGGGGGACGCTGAACACCCTAGCACCGGCCCTGTTCACAAGCACAGCTTCGGGACACCGAAATGTCCCGTTTTCAGAGAGCAATACACTCAGAGTCGGACTAGCCGCTGGGGAGCCAGGGGAATCCCCGGTGGGCCCCGATGCCTGTAAGCTCCACCCCTTTTGCATGGGGGTGGAGCCTTCTCTTAGGACCAGGTGCACCCCTGCTGCAAAGAGCTGGCTGTGCAATGCAAAGCCGCCCGCAGCTCCATTCACAAGATTCTGAAGAGCACGCAGCGGAGGAGAGTGCTGGAGGCAAGAAGACGGCAAAGGTAAGATTATTAAGGAAGAAGGTAGTTGGTGTTGGGGAATGTGGATTTAAATAACATGGAGGGGGCACACGTAAAAAGGCAGCAATAAGGCTGAATGGACACACAAAGAGGGGCAATAATGTTAGATGGACACATAATGAGAGCCAATAAGACTGGCTGGACACAAAGAGGGTGAAAATATTGGTTGGAAACAGTTGGAAGGGGCAATAAGGATGGTTGGATACACAGAAGGAGGGGGTACCGTATAAGGTTGGCTGGACACAAAGAGGGGGCAATAAGACTGGTTGGATACAGAAGTAAGGGGCAATAAGGCTGACTGGACACAGAAGGAGGGGACAATAAGACTGACTGGACACAGATGAAAGGGGCAATAAGGCTGACTGGACAAAAATTAAGAGGAGGGGCAATAAGGCTTGCTGGACACAGAAGAAGGGGCAATAAGGCTGGTTGCACAAACAGAAAAAGTGACCAATAAGGCGGACTGGACAAAAATTAAGAGGGGGCAATAAGGCTGAATGAACAAAGAAAGAGGGGTCAATAAGGTTGAATGGACAAAGAAGAAGGGGTCAATAAGGCTGGCTGGACACAGAAAGTGGGGGAATAAGGCTGGTTGGACAAACAGAAAAAGGGGCCAAAGCTGACGCGACACAAATAAAGAGGGGGGAAATAAGGCTGGCTGGACACAGAAGGAGGGGGCAATAAGGCTGATTGGACACATATAAGAAGGAGCATTAAGGCTTAATGGTCACACAAAAAGAAGGGGCAATAAGGCTAACTGGACACACACAAGGAAGGGGCAATCAATCTGACTGAACACATGCAATTAAGGGGCAATAAGGCTTATTGAACACACAAAAGGAAGGGGTAGAAAGGCTGGCAGGTCCGACACAGACAAGGAAGGGGCAGAAAGACTTTCTGGACACACACAAGGAAGGGGCAATAAGTCTGATTGGACGCACACAAGGAAAGGGCAATAAGGCTTTTAAACACACAACAGGAAATGGCATCAAAGCTGGCTGGTCCGACAAACACAAGGGAGAGCCAGAAAGGCTTTCTGGACACACACAGGAAGGGACAAAAAGGCTTATTGAATACAAAAACAAGGGTCAGAAAGGCTTGCTGGTTCAACACACACAAGAAAGGGGCAGAAAGGCTGACTGCGGAGGCACACACACAAGGAGAGGAGAGATTGGATGGCTCTAGAGACACAAACATGGAGGGCGAGATTGGATGGCTTTAGAGATGCACAAGAGGGCAAGAAAGACTGGATGGAGGTATATTTAATATGTGTAGACTTCTATACTTTATTAGTTAATTCCTCATATAGGGCCTTATGCAGACTCCCGGACGTATATCTACGTAACTTTTCCATATGAAGATTGCATATATGCGGTCTTAAAGACCGCATATACGCAATCTACATATAGAAAAGTTACGTAGATTACATAAAAAATTTACTGCTCATGCGCAGTAGTCAAAAACGTTAAACTCCAGACGTATATGTTAAACGTCCAGGAGTCTGCATACGGCCCATAGTTTTACTTTCAAAAATTTGCTTTGATTGAATGTAGCTCAATAAAATATTTGTGTATTTGTATGTGTATTGTATAGTGATAACTAGGATGCAATGTGTATTGTATAGCGATAACTAGGATCCAATGTGTATTATATTGTGATAACTAGTATGCATTGTATGGTGATATAAAAGTGCAGTGTGTATGGTATGGCAATAGCTAGGATATAGTCTGTATTGTATGGCGGTAACTAGGATGAAGTTGCTATTATCTTTAGTGGTATTTATTGTATGGTGATCAGTAGTATGTTCTCTGCCTTGTATATATGTCAGTAGGATACTCACTGTAATTATATGGGTCACTGTAACTGAGAATTAATAGTATAACGCTTTTCACACTGAGCTGTTGAAACAGTCTGTGGGTGTAACAGATGATACACAGTTTATTCTGGTTATACACATACTATTACCTAAAAATTAGAAGATGTCCCATTTTGAGGAAAAAATAAATGGTCACGTTAAGTATGTTTCATTTTGTTTGAGACAGTAAAGAAACAGATGGTATATTTGAGACAGGGAAACCTCTGTAGACTCTCTGGCAGACCTATCCTGTGTAGCAAATACAAAACAATACATGGATGAGTTATTATATTTTTATTTATTTATTATTAATTAAAAGGTTTTTATATAGCGTCATTGGATTACATAGCAATAAATTGGCCTTAATGGGTCTCCTTTTCTTGACTATTCATGACCACAGTACTGTGAGGCAAAAGTGCTACTTACTGAGCCACCTCTGTCTTCATCACTTTTATAATGAGCTGTAAATACTATTGCTAATTACTTAAGTGGCATTACCGGTCCATTAAAAAAATATTTTGGGGCTGATTTAGAGATGCACTTACACCTTTTTTTAAGTGCAAGTGTCCAGCTTGTTGTTATGAAACTGATTGCCTAGGATGCAGCAGGGAATCTGGGAGTCTTCACCATTGCCCCTGATGGTGGGGATGGACTAGTGCAGCGCCCAAATAAACAAGCCACTATCCTAGGTGCACAATTTCACTGAAAAAGGAAAATACTTACAAGACCAACAAAAGAAATAAGGCACCGGGACATTTAGAATATGCTAACCAGTGTTCACTTTCACACAGAGCAAATACGGAAAAGAAATGGAGACTGAGCACAATATTTAGCCAGAAATATGGCGTACAAAAAGAGCAGAATATTAGCTTCTACCCGAAACAGGTACTCTGTACCATAAATACAATAAAGGTAAACAGCACAGAAAGCTTCCACTATGTGGCGTGCTTAAGTATTGAGGTAACCAAAATGGCGGGTAACACGGCAGTATAAAATATATATATATCCAACACAGAATGCTGCCACTATGTGGCGTGCTAGCACAGGGTGCTGCCACTATGTGGCGTTTAACAAAATAAATGAGGAGGTAGCAGTGTTATATAAATATATATATCCGGCACGGGATGCTGCCACTATGTGGCGTGCTGGCACAGGGTGCTGCCACTATGTGGCGTGCTGCTACCTAAGCACAAAGTACTAGTACCAAATAAACAAGGCACAGGTAAGTTTATATATATATAAGAAACAAGCAATAACCTAAAGCAAGGTAAGTACCCTACCAGTGTACAACTGAATATACAGCCAGTATACAGCCAGCAAAACCTGAGGAAAGTAACTGGGAGTGGGTAAGTAAAATAACAAAGATAGTAGTACCTAGCAAGCAACAACCCTAAGTAAAGAGTACAGGAAAGTACCAGGAGATAGAGTCCCAAGTGAAGCTCAGAAATACAGCTGCTGGAGAAGGTAAGTATAAGCAAGCATACAAACAAGACTGGGAGAAAATAGTTCACTCACGCCAAGGACTCAGCAGAGCAGCCGGCAGACGAGACAGCAGGTAAGCAACCAAAACTATCACCGGCGCCCGCGTGCAGGGACGCAGGCGCTCTTTGGAACGCAGCGCTGCGTTCCAGCCAGCAGGAAGCGTCCAGGTCTCCTAGAGACGGCCTGGACGCGAAGTTGCGCGCCAGACAAAAGTTCTGGCGCATAACATTACCCCCCTTTGACGAGGGGTTATGGAACCCCTAACAGTTTGTTTCTCAGGGTTTCTTTTATGAAATTCTTTAATCAAAGTTTTAGCATGGACATTTTTGGCTGGAGTCCATTCCCAAAACCCCACCAATGCACAAGATAATACAATTTACCTCTGGAAATTTTAGAATCTAAAATTGTTTGAACAAGGAACTCTTCTTGTCCATCCACCCAGATAGGAGCAGGCCGAGAAGGAAGTCTAGAATTAAATCTTTTAGAAAATGTAAAAGGTTTCAGGAGTGAGACATGAAAAGTGTTAGGGATATGCATTTTTTCAGGTAGTTTTAAACAAAAAGCCACAGGGTTGATTTTTTTAACAATACGAAATGGGCCAATAAACCTTGGTCCTAATTGTTGGCGGATTTTTATATTTTTCGTGGAGAGCCACACTCTGTCTCCAACTTTAAACTTGATTTTAGAGTGGTGTTAATCGATTCTCGATTTACAATTAAAGGCTGCCTCTTTAAATGAAGTCTGAACTTTCTGCCAAATAACCCGTAAGTGTTTAGAAAATTGAACCACTTCAGGATGGACAGTATGTGAGGGAACTAACGAATTAGCTCGTGGGTGATAACCATATACACAGAAGAAGGGGGAGACCTTAGAAGTTGAATGTGTCGAATTATTATAGGCGAATTCAGCCCAATATATATTTGAAGCCCAGTCTTTCTGAAATAAAGCGGAATAACATCTAAGGAACTGCTCTAAAGCCTGATGAACTCTCTCAGTTTCGCCATTTGACTGAGAGTGATATCCCGAGGATAAACTCACATTTATTTGCAGCAGTTTACAAAACGCTCTCCAAAATTTAGCAATGAACTGGGTCCCGCGGTCAGACTATATCAGAAAGCAGAAAAAATGTGTGTGACTAGGTGCATAAGATATACACTCAGACACATACAAAGGGGTATGCCAGCGCTAACTCCCTAGGGTAAAAGTGCCAGTGGAGAAGGGATAAATAAAAAATGTCCCAATGAATATAAAATCCTCAGTAAAATAAAATCTTCATTCAAAGTTCCATAGGAGAAATCCATACAATGAAATAGATAGAAACGTCCAGGACTCGCAGGAAACATAGGATGAAAACAAAACAGACTTTAATTAAACATGGTCCAAAATACATAACATATAAAATGGAACAGGACGTCAAACCAGGGTTTCCAGATGGAATAACCGCAAGGGAAGATGACCGCAAGATGGTAATGCCCGGGCGCGGTGGTTTCTTCAGACGCGACGGATCGTCCCTGGAAGATGACGTCACTGTAGATGCAGGAACCGGCGGACTCACGCGTTTCGAACTCCACTGTGCTCTTTTTCAAAGTCAAGGTACATAGTCACACACATTTTTTCTGCCTACTTATCTCTGGAGGTTCAAGACACCTCTTAGGGGTACACCAGCAGCTTCTGTATCTCCCTTGCGCTTTTAGTTGTGATTATTTACCCTTGATTTGCTTTTATATCAGAAAGCAAACCATGTAACCAAAAAATATGGATTAGAAAGAGATCTGCCAGAGTCTGGGCACTGGGAAGCCCTTTAAGGGGAATAAAATGGGCCATTTTACTGAATCTATCGACTACAACCCAAATGGTGGTATAATCTTGGGAATTAGGAAGATCAGTAAAAAAATCCATCGAAAGATGGGTCCAGGGTCGTTTAGGAATTTCTAGGGGTTGAAAGGGGCCAAATGGAGCTGACCTGGGAGATTCATTTTGGGCACAAATGACACAGGAACCCACAAATTCCTTGACATCTTGTAATAAAGATGGCCACCAAACTATTCTGGAGAGTAAATCATAAGTTTTTTTAATACCAAAATGACCTGCGGATTTTACTGTGTGGGTTTCCATGAGAGTGGCTTTGCATAGAGTTTAAGGGAACAAACAAACGACCATGCGGAGTGGTGCCGGGGGCAGTGCCTTGTAAATTTAACAACTGAGAATGTAGATCTTGAGTCAACCCGGCAATAATAGTACTGGGAGGAATGATAGGCAAAGAACTCTGGGATTTAGGACTTTCCAACACGAATGACCTGGATAGGGCATCAGCCCGTTTATTCTGAGAGCCTGGCCGGGCTTGGCGTGGGTTGAGCCTTTTAGCTGTTTCAATAAAAGTTAAATTTTTGTGGTCCGTTAGGACAGTAATTTGATGGGAAGCTCCCTCCAACCAATGCCTCCATGCCTCAAAAGCTAGCTTAATAGCGAGCAGTTCACAATTATCCAAATCGTAATTTCTCTCACAGGAAGAGATTTTTTTGGACATGTAGGCACATGGGTGGAGTCTTTGGTCGGAGGCATCCCATTGGGACAAGACTGCTCCAGCACCAATATCTGAAGCGTCTACCTCAACAATAAAGGGTAGGTCTGGGTTAGGGTGCCTAAGAATATGAGCGGTGGTAAATGCTACTTTAAGATCTTTAAAGGCCTTAATTGCATGTGGAGGCCAGTTTACCGTGTCAGTGTTCTTATTAGTGAGGTCAGAAATGGGTGACACCAACAAGGAAAAAAGATAAATGAATCTACGATAGTAGTTTGTAAAACCTAAAAATCTCTGGATAGCTTGAAGATCCAAGGGCTGAGCCCAGTCTAAGATAGCTTGTACCTTAGAAGGATCCATAGAAAACCCCTCAGGGGTAATAATGTAACCAAGATATAAAACTTTAGAAATTTCGAACTCACATTTTTCAGGTTTTGCAAACAACTGATTTTCACGAAGTCGAGAGAAGAGCATACAGACATGAGTACGATGTTCCGACAGTGACCTGGAAAAAATTAAAATGTCATCAAGATAAACAATAAAAATTCCAAGAAAGTCTCGTAGGGTGTCATTTATCAAATCCTGGAAAACAGCTAGGGCGGTACAAAGTCCAAAAGGCATTACAAGGTATTCGTAATGCCCTGAGGTGGTATTAAATGCTGTCTTCCATTCATTCCCTTCTCTTATGCGGATGAGGTTATAAGCCCCTCGCAAATCAATTTTAGAAAAAATAACAGCCCCCTTAAGACAATCAAACAGATCCGAAATTAACGGAAGCGGGTAACGATTCTTTACAGTTATTTTGTTTAAACCTCTGAAATCAATACAGGGAAAAAAAACCTGCACCTAAAGGGGGGCTTGATGGTCTAATAAACCCTTTTTGCAGGTTTTCCTGGACGTACTCATCCATAGCTTTTTTTCAGGTTGAGAGAGGGAGACTAGCCTACTTTTAGGGAAAGTACCTCCCGGTAGCAAGTCTATAGCACAATCGTATGTGCGATGAGGGGGTAACTTCTCCGCCTTATTCTTGGAAAAAACATCACTAAATTCCAAATAGTGAGATGGAATCAAGGATGATTGGGTTTGAATGTTCCGCACCGGCAAGACCAGACAAGAAGAACAGGAGGGACCCCAACGGGTAATTTCACGAGACACCCAATCTATATGAGGATTGTGTTTAACCAGCCAGGGATGTCCTAACACTAAAGGTGCGGTCACAAAGGAGAAAAGATAAAACTGGAATAATTCGTAATTCGAGTGACAGGCCCCAATTCTGAGATTTACTGGTTCAGAAATAAATGTAACTAATCCACCAACTAGGGGTTTAGCATAAAGACCGCAAGCAGAAATAGGTGGATTTAGGGGCTTGAAGGTAATACCCAAAGATAAGGCTAAATCGATATGAAGGAAATTTCCCGCTGCCCCACTATCAATAAAAGCCTGTAAATCATGGGTCTTTTGGGAAACAATAATCTGCGCGGGAATTAACAGAGAATTAGAGGTAGAAATAAGACTAACCCCCAGATGGACCTCCCTCCCATTCATCTGGTCTGCACATTTCCCGCCGGTTTGAGTTTGTTAGGACATTCATCTGCTCTATGAGCCTTGCCTCCACAATAGAGACAGAGACCCATAGCTCTACGACGATCTTTTTCAAACTTAGACAGACGAAAAGAGCCTTGCTGCATGGGTTCAGAGTCTGGAGGGGAATTAGCATTTGCTTGAGAATGAAAAGAAGGAAAAAATGAATCCTTTTCATTTTTCCTTTCTGTGATGCGACGATCCACTTTAATGGATAGTTTCATCAACTCTTCTAAAGATTCAGGTAAGGCATATTGGACTAGGGAATCTTTAACTGCCTCAGACAAGCCTACTCTAAATTGACTTCTTAGACCTGGGTCATTCCACTGACATTCTATTGCCCACCGATGGAATTCTGCCGCATATTCCTCTACGGTCCTTCTACCTTGTCTTAATGACCGGATACGAGTCTCAGCTGTCGCCTCAATATCCGGGTCATCATATATAATTGCCATGGCGTTAAAAAATAAATCCAATGAATGCCATGCAGGGTTATCTACAGCGAGGGAGTGAGCCCAAGCTTGTGGCTCCCCTTGTAACAGAGAAATAACCAGGCCCACCCGTTGAAACTCATTTCCCGACGAGTTAGGACGCAATTGAAAATAAAGATAACAATTATTTTTAAACAAAACGAAACTTAGAACGTTCCCCCGAAAATCTATCTGGGAGAGGGGCTTTAATGTCTACAGTCGGTTCAGGCTGTGCTTGAGCCTGTTGAACTCCAGCCTGAAGGGCAATAATAGCATCTTCTTGGGCCTCTACCTTAGTGGTAAGGTTTTGAACCATTTGACCCAAAGGGGAAACTTGATTAATAAGAGCTTGAATAGCTTCAGATGTTGAAGTCTCCATAATAATAATAAAAGTTTGTTTTTATGGCCGGTGATAATGTTATGAATCTGATTGCCTAGGATGCAGCAGGAAATCTGGGAGTCTTCGCCAGGGCCCCTGATGGTGGGGATAGACTAGTGCAGCGCCCAAATAAACAAGCCACTATCCTAGGTGCACAATTTCACTGAAAAAGGAAAATACTTACAAGACCAA
>WWET01000190.1:800292-813077 GCA_011038615.1 Limnodynastes dumerilii | reverse complement strand
TACTGCTAATGTAATGCATGTTGATTTTCAGGGGAGTCATATTTCATCTGTTGCAAATAGTATTAGAGTTGAGAGGTGATGTTTCCTGCCCAAGTCGAAATAACAGTGTAAAATTAGAGGTGGTCAGTATTTGTGTGCAGTAAACAATTCAAAGACTATACCTGCACATAAAGAATACAATAAACTTGAGTCCCCCTGAAATCAACATAGTCTTGCCCAGGAGTAACTTTCCTCTCTTAACTTCAAGCTCCTTCTTAAGTCTGGATCCAGCCCAATAATAATAATAATAATAATATTTCTTCCTATAACTTTTTACTAATAAAGCCTAGATGTTGGTGGTGGAGTTTTATATAAATGGTCTATATTGTTCTTGATATATTGTGATCTGATTATTCATTTTATTTAGTTGCCTTTTACTTGTCAAGTGTGCCTGAAGAGTGCTCTGGAAGTCTCCTAAAATTCTTGCTTTATGCTTGGACTCCTGGGAAAGGGGGCCAGAGCCAAGTGTAGACCTCATGGGGCCCTATTTCAGGTACTGTTTTAGCCCCCCTGCTCTGTTCGCCAACTAGTCTATATAGACACTGGCCATAATAATATAATAAAAATATCCTATTATTTCAGTTTTTGTAACCATGTTTATTATATTGTTTTTTCCACATGGTAATTACACAATTGCTGGGGCAATCAAACAGCTGCTGGCAATGTATCTATAAACAGGGCTCAGTGCTCATAGACCTTATTATTATCGTTTATTTATACGCAGCGCCGTACAGAGGCAATAGGAAAGCCAGTAGTTACATATACAATACAATAATTAATACAAGGTATAAAATCATAGAATAGGGAATACAATAAAAGTACAATGAAAAAATAAAATACAGTACAAAAATAGCAGAACAGTATATATGCAAAATAAAGATGCTGGATATGTGTGTAGGAGCAGATGAATAAGGAGAGAGATAGACCGTAGAGAGAAAAAGGTGGGAGTGATGAGGACAGGGTAGAGGGATGATGACAGGAGGAAGGAGGACTATGCTCATAAGAGCTAACATGCTAAGTGAGAGAGGGCAAATAAACAGGAGACACAATGATGAAATTGTGGAGGGCAGGTCAGCTTATCTGGAGGAAGGGTAGGCTAGCCTGAAGAAGTGGGTTGAATTTATTACAAGGGATAAATTTATTAACCATTTGTGGTTCCCAGGAACAGTGATCACTCTTTATTTGATGTACCCTTGGTCTCCAGGACGAGGATCGGCCGTATGAAAGTGCTGGGGGGAGGAATGAACTGGCCAATAACAGATCAGTATTAAAAGTTACTATCCCTCACTGCCGAAATTCTGATTCGGCAGTGAAGGAAAAAATAACGCCATCTGATGATGGCGTTATTGACTTCATGCCAGCAATCTCCCCACATTCCCCCCTTTTCCTCCCCCGAATAGCCGTTATTAGGGGGAGGAAAAGTGGGGTATGTGTGGGGAGACCGCTGGTATGATGGAGGATGCGGTCATGTAAAAAAAAAAATAGTAAAAAAAAATAATTTTTTTTACTTAAAAAAATAAAGATAAACATTAAAAACATTTATAACAGTTAAAAAAAAGACAAAACTTACCTGTCCGGCAGACGCGTCCGACTTAGAAGACTTCGGCCCAGATATGAAGACCCTGCGCATGCGCAGTGGTTTTTCATATTTGGGCTGAAAATTTTCAGAGTGCGGCTGTGAAGTCTCTGCGCATGCGCAGGCACTTCATTCGATATGAAGTGCCTGCGCTGCGGGCAGAGCACTTCGAGGGACTTCGAGGGACCTTGGTGGAGGGGTGAGTATTGGTAAATATTTAAGGGGAAGCTGCCAGGCTCGCCGCGAACAAGGGCGAGCCAGAGGCAGCTTCCCTTCGGGGGAAATTAAAAAAATAGTAAATATAGCCCATTGAGGCTAATGTATGTTAAACAGTAAATGAGCAACAGTGTATATATATTTCTGAATCTAATGTGTGTATTGCATTTGCAGAATTGCTAACATGTAATCATTTCTCAAGTCCAGCATCCTTGTATGTATTTAATCAAGTCACATTCTGTAATACTGCAATACTGCAACTTTATAAAGTTACTGACATTGAATAGGTGAGCACCTTAAAACATAACAAATGTTTGCTTTCTAATAACTATCAACAATTATGCATATTTGTTCTTAGAAAAGCATCTTAAGAGGAAGTGGAATCGCAAGATTGTCATATGATCTAATTATCTCTTATCAATTTTTGTTGTGAGTAGTGGCACTATTTTATTATGCCTTTGTTAATAAAAGTATCTATTTTATGTAAATATAAACTGCATCTAGCAACATATACTGTGTACTTGGTCTGTTCATGTTCTTTACAGTGGTCATTTAAATGCCTGTTCAATAAAGTTCTATGAATGGAGGTTTTAAGTGAAGATGCTGATTGGGCAATTTGACTGCAGACAGATGTATCCACTCTCTGCTGAGTATTGTACACTTAGCAGACAACAGAGTGGGATTATAACATGCAGAAGCAAAGACTGTTGGAACTGTTCCTTCTAAATATTTTACTAGTGGGCAGTGGAAAGCTGTGCATTGCTGGAGACTTCTGCAGCTGGAAAGGAAGGTAAACTATGGTGCTAGAAATGCTAATAATAATTTTTGTTTCTGAAGTGGTAATTTCCTACATTAATATACTGCATACAACATCTATTAATATGATTGCAATATATTTGTACTTTGCCTAGCTGGCTACACCATCTTCTGTTTTATCTATCTATCTATCTATCTATCTATCTATCTATCTATCTATCTATCTATCTATCTATCTATCTATCTTGTATGTTGTAAGTTAATGTATGTTTTATGGGGTAAATTTTATATAAACCTCTATTGCATATGTCATATCTTATAACTTATTAAGAATATAGGGGTCTATAGGGGTCTATTTACTTAGGCTTTTGTTTTTTAATAAACAAAGCTGTTCCAGGCTCGCTTTGGCTCGCAGCTTCGTTTATACAATTTACTAAAACTTACCTACCCTGCAAGATCCTGCAATGATCTCTGAGCTCATTGCAGTACAAGTCTTGTGCATACGCAGAGACTCCATTGTAGGACTTGAAAATATCAAGTCCCGATATAAGAGTGTTCTTATATCGGACTCTGAAATCTTCAGAGTTGGACGCGTCTACCAGACAGTTAAGTTTTTCGTTTTTCTTTCTTTTTTTTTTTTTTTTTACAATTATTAATATTTTATTTTAAAAATTAAATAAAAAAACCCCAAAACTTTTTTTTTTTTTTTTACATTTCTACATATAGGTTTTTTCCAGCGGTCTACCCACACATTTCCTATCCCCTAATAAGAGCTATTAGAATACTTGCCCCTAACGCCAAACTGAGCTGGTGGTAGTTTTATGCCAGGAGTGGAGTGTAAAACTCCGCTCCCAGGCTTTGTGAATATAATGATTTATTTACATGCATCATGGTTTGTAAATAAGTTTCACTTAATTTTCCTGCAATAATGCCCGTTTTCACATGAAAAAGGGCATTATCACAGAAAAATGATCTTTGTAAATAGACCCCATAATGTTTATTTTCATAGCTTGGTATAACCCTATTTATTTTTATTATTTTCTGAGCATATGCTGAATAACATTATTTAGATGCTTTTTAATTTATTGTGCTTGTTCTCACAAGCCCCTGACATGTTCCTAATAACAACAATGTCTTATCTTACATTTCCTGTAATGACAATGTCCAATTTGTTCTGTGTGCTGGTGATAAGAGTCACCTTTAAGCTACGATAACATTTAGCCAGTCAGCACAAAAGTTATCACTCTCAGTGAAGACCCTGAGATTAGTCCCCATATTCCTTTCTAGTATAATGGCTTGCTATATTGTTATATTAGCTGGATAAGTAACAATATGTATTTCAGAGAAAGAGGATTTCTCTGAAGCGGTGTAACTGATAATATTCTCTGATCATATGTTTAATGTAGTCATATCATTGATAATCCTTTTTAATACAGTTTTATTTTCACCTTTAGTGGCCTCAGTTGGGACGCTGCTCCTCGTGCTGTGGAACAGGTAAACCTCCGTTGCACTAAAGGTTCCTTGGAATGGATGTACCCAACTCGAGCTCTCCGTGTTATCCTTGAACCAAACCTGGTCAACAGCAAGCATAGCAGCATCTGCATCAAGCCTTATTCCCATTTTCAAGGTGCCAACATCTATGTGGAGAAAAGTACAGAGCTGCACCTTCTGGTCAGTGAGGGGGACGTGTTACAGAAAGTGCATTGCTTTAGCATGGAGAATTTTCGGAGGGCAGCTCTATTCCTTCAGGCCATACCACAGAAGGACTTAGGCAGGAGAACAGCAGGGTTTCAGTACGAGCTTCTCCACAGCCACAATTCAGAAACTGTATTCCAAAAATTTGAACTAATAGAAGGTAAGATAAGATCATAATGCATATCAGTGAAACATGAAAAGTGTGCAAAATATAATGCCTGATGTTTATGCTCTTTAAATATACATAAAATAGTTTTTTTTTATGAAACAACATGAATTTAATCTTATTACTTAATAATGTTATGGTCAGAAGTGTTTCAACATGTTGGATGCATAACATATACATATTCCTCCACATCACATCTTTCCACTGTAAAATTGAATAACATGTTGTTATTATGGTTTGGTTTCTTCTTGGTACAGTATAACACCTCACAACCACTTATCAAATTCTTGCTTTTTACACTTTTATTTAACATACTTTGCTATCTTTAAAGTGTGACAGTAAATAAGGGTAAGAGCCATTTGGTCCATCGAGTCTGCTTTTTTATTTTTTTTTACCTAGTATTTATTATGTGCATTGTTTCAGTGCATGCCAATGTGTTCTAATACTTTTCTTCATTTGCAGAATACCACCATCAAAAACCTGGTTATAGTGTTGATATATTTAAAAGCTTCTTTCATTGCTTACTCTTCCGTACTATACCGTACATGTTCAGACCCTTCGGTCTTTCTGGATATGTTTTGTAATGTAGACAATGCACTATTTTAGTTGCCCTTGTTTTCTTGTTTCTAGTGTACTTAAGTCCTGCCTTTCTCATTTCTTCATTACATTGTTTAACTACATTTAAATCACATGAAATAGTGGCTCCTAGATCTGCAACTTTCCAATCTAGACTTATTCTCTGAAAATAGGGGAGTCATTTTGCTGAGGAATTACCGCAGTGTGTGAAATTGTAGGATATGTGCAGAGAATTACTCCAGCTGATATTTATAGTGTGTCTACTTTAGATTGTGGAGATTGGTGAACAGAGCTAAGACAGTGCCTATTCAAGGTTCCAGACACTAAGGGACCCAGGGTTCAAAGTTGCAGCCTATACACTTCCTTCTGCAGGATTATTGAAGCTTGTTTTGCTTTTTTCAAATTTTGGTGGAAGTTCAATTCCGACTTCATGATAAACATTCCAAATCACATAGGTGTAGATCCAGATCTAAGTGATAGTTATGTTACATCGCGTAGCGTATTTACGCAAGCGTATTTTCTATGCACTCCCCTAGGTACTCCCCTCGCTCGTACGTACTTTAGTCGTTTTACGCTTCCCAAACCCTACCTTAACTTTTCAAAGCGTATGTACTGACGTAACAGCCTAACCCGGCCCATACTGTACGATTTAAATGCCTACCTCTGCCTACAAAACGTAACTAACTATTCTGATGGCACGTGTCATAACATCTGCTGCACGCATACGCAGTAAATACAAATAGGCGATTTTACGTCAGCGGCTAGCGTAAAATTGCTAGTGTACGTATCTCAGGATCTGCCCCATAGTGCCAAAGAAAGTACTTCTGATATTCTCTCTTTGACATGCTGAATTTAGATACCATAAATGACGTTAAACGTGGCAGTATTTTAGAAGATTTTTTCTCTTATAAAGTGATAGTAGGCTAAACTATTTACTATTTACTCAAGTCAGATTTAGGTCCCTATTTTGTTTATGTGGCATTTTTACTGTATTAGGATAGAAACAGAAGGGATTTACACCTAGGCAGACTCATAAGACACATGTGACCATCACTGCTGTGCCTAGGGGATGCCTGACCCCAATTTTTGAACCTGGATAGAATATATAATGTTATATATAAAATATACATACATCAACATAAATATAAAGCTACAGTAAATGTTTGAATGACGTATTGTTATGACGTATTGACGTAATGCTATGACGTATTGTTGTTCATTGTTTATTATGTGTTATATGTTTGTGTCTAGATCCATGTCGACCATGTGATAATAATGATCTTCTCATGGCTATTTGCAGGAGTGACTTTGGTAAGTAACCTCACTGATTTATATTTGGACATTACTAAAAATAGAGACTAATAGGCTGCCAGTGTAACTATCTTACTACCCAAAAACCAAGAAATATACTGTACAAGTCATGCTCCACACCACACAGACACAGAGCGCTCCCCAATGTGATTTAAAGAGCGGTGCTCAGCAGAACCCCCTCCCTTGAAGTCACCCTGCCCCCAGGCCATGGTCATATACGCCATAGCTCTTATATACGCCAGCTGCATCAGATAATAAATGCAGCTGCGTCATTCACATATACATGGTTATATAGGTCTGTAGGACTAAGTGTGTTTCTCTGAATGGCATAACCCAACAGATGTGGCAGCGTCATTTATGGAACAGATTTGGTCCTATAGGTCTCCCGTAGGAGCCCTGTATAATTAATACTGTAAATGTGAATGAAGCTGCTGCATCTGTTAGGTCAGTGTCATTCAAATGCCGTTTATTAGAATAGTTTATTAAAGAGAAAAGTAGAGTATTGACTCACATTCAAGGGGCAGAAATGGAGGCAGGACACACATGCAATGGGCAGAAATGGGGACTAGACACACATACAAGAAATAGATGCTGGACACACATAGAAGGGACAGAAGTGGATGGCTGGCACATATACAAGGGGCACACAGGATGCCAAGAAAGATGACTGGAGCCATAAAGGTTCACGAAAGGATGGCTTGTGGCATGCGGAAAATTTGTATTGTGTGGCTATTACTAGGATGCAGTTTGTATTTCATTGTTGAAATTAAATTAATGGGGTCTAATTTTCAATGGGGGGGAAGAGTCAAATCATGGGTATAGTTTTTATTAGTTGTATTCAGATCAGTGGTCTGATGTTTAATCAGGGGTCATATTTTACATGGGGTTACATGGGGTTCAAAACTTGGGGGACTGATATTTTACTGGGGTTATCTTTGGTCTAATGTTTATTTAAGGTCAGATGCTGATATATATGTGTGTGTGTGTGTGTGTGTGTGTGTGTGTGTGTGTACTGTTTGTTCTTATGCAGAAGGGGCCCCCGCAGTTTAGCCTCCAGGAGCCCCCATAAATCTTAATCCTTAACAAAATGGTATTGCTGAGTGCCTTCTACTAGCACCAATTGCAGCATTATACAAATGCACAATGTTTACTTTTTAAGGGAATTGGAGCCCTTAAATGCCAAACCAATTAGAATTCCAAAATTGCAAATAAGGAGGAAATAAACTTACAGCATCATGTATACTAAATGACATTACAGCCTAGAAATGACATTAGCCTCAACAGGACCCGCAGTGTCCAAACATAAGTTCTTTGTTAACAAATTAAGATTAATTAATTGCCTTCAAGGGAGGAATTTAGAGTAGAATACTGGTTTGATAAGGTTTGACCTATTAAAACCATAAAAACTACAGCCCTGGAATGCTATATGACATATGCTTTAATACATGGAAATAGAGCAAGAGTTTTCAGCCTTTACCCATACTCCTTACTGCATACTCATTACCCATAGGTATATATATTTTTTTTTATTTGTTTTTCTTATTTCTGCAATAATTTTGAGATACATTTTCTACATCGGATATGCCCACAAGATATTTAATAAACTATGCCCCATGTTATCTGGTATTGCAGATAGTCAAAATCATGTACTGCTTCTATCTCTTCATGACATTACACAATTTCCCCATGTTCCAAAAGACAGTAGTCTGAGTGTCGGGGAGGATGCGTGAAAATTAATATCCTCAAGCATTTTACTAAATAAAGAAAGAATTAAGGTGGAATACATGCTTGTTAGTAAGAGAAAAGTCTAAGACTAAAGATGTGCCCTTTTTTTTTATATATTACAAGTATGACCTCTTATGTTTATATCGTGTTGGTCAGGTTTTTAAACATTTTAAATAGCTTCATTCTGGGGCTGAATGAGGCAGCACTGGACTCAGAGTAGTTCTGCCCTCCTGTCCCCTTAGTGTTGCTTGCAAACGATTAAACTGCAGATGCACAGGAGTGATCATTGCTTAATTTTCATAGCAGAACAGAGGCGAGGGAGGGTAATGTAAGTTCATTATTCCACTGAATGTATTAATTTTACAAGATGATATATTTTATTTGAGTTCTATTAGGATATACAATAAAGGGAATGCATATGTTATGGATTTTAAATAAGCATGCACTGATTGTATTTTTTTCTTTTTTTTATATACTTATTAGTAGTAAGAGGCTCAATCGAGAGCGTGACCCATGACACAGAATCTAACATATCCTGGGTGGACGTCAATGCCATAAGAGTTTACAGGCAGAGAAACAGAATATTTCAGCAAGACAGCTCCACTGGTGTATGGACTGTATCCATAAGAACTTTAGTACAGTGTGGTGTCAAGAAAGGAGATGGCCATTTTTTATTCACTGGCAGTGAACATTTTGGTGATGCATGGCTGGGATGTGCACCTCGATATGAACACTTTCTACAAATCTACCAAGAAGCCAAAAAACTGCGCAATAACCATTGTGATTTCCAGACATGAACATGCTTTTTGCTTGGTGTTTTAAACTGGCCTTTTTATGTTCTAGTTCACAAAAATGATTTGTTTTGCTTATACCGGAGGAAAGAAAAAGACTGCCATGTGCGGACCAAAATAAAACATATTTGTTGCTCAGTGTTGCTTTTAATGTATGTTTCCTTCACTTACAAATGTAAAAATGATATAATTTTACCAATAGCGATCAATAATTCATCAGGCAGCTGCAGCTATGCTCCACCCAGGCATTCATTTACATTAAGCTGACAATAAAGGAAGTATCACTAATCTGGAAAACAGGAAGTGCAGGCAACAGGAAGTGTGCTGCTTGTGGTAAAATGAATAACATTTTATTTTTAGGACCAGATCATTTTCAGAACCAAACTTAATCTTAATTAATGAGTTAACTTAACGATTTATATTTTACTCTTTAACATTCCCTAATACTCAGTATTAGTGTAAACAACTTCACTATTAATATATTAATTAATAATTAAAAATAGATCGTTTCATATAAGATAAACAACTTTTTGAGATCTTTGAAAGAATGTTTCTCAGAAAATCCAAGATTCATTTCATATTTGAAATGTGACATAAAATTTCACTGTATTTTAAAGGGTGTCATTTTGTGACCGGGCTGTTTCTGACAACCCATTTCTGAGTGGATATCGGAAACGACTATTACAGCCCCATCGGAGTGAGGTATGTAAAGATCCTCAGACAGAATCCCCATTGCCAACTGGCGAGTATTTCCCCAACCCCAAACCCTTTCCTAATCCTCACCCTAACCCTCCCCTTTCATTACCCTAACCCTCCTTTCACGACAGCCTAACCCTAACCTTCTATTTCTGTTCCATCCCCTCCCAGCAGCCTAACCCTAAAATTTCCCTTCTAAGCACTATCCCCTCCCTGCAGTCTAACGCTAAGACTCCCCTTATATGTTGCATCCCCTCCCTACAGTCTAACCCTAAAGCTGGCCACACACTAGAGCGATTATCGTCACAGCATGAAATTTGAGATAATTGTTCCAATTTTCCCGCTAGTGACAGGTAACGATATAGACTATGTGATAATTAGTCCGATAATAAAAAAAAAATTGTTTGATTTTTCAGTGCTTTTCTCAGTGTGCATAAAATCTTTAATGGCCACACACTATGCATGTATAGCCTGTAACGCACTCCATACGAAGATTCGTGCGAACACGCAAACACAATGATGGTTAATTGCAAGTTTAGGTTCCATAAAGGCAATTCGTTCAAATACATTGTGTTTTATTCAGTAATTATATGACGCCACTGGTCACGTGAAATAAACAGGAAGGAAGTACACTTGTACGATTATCTGTAATGCCCGCACACTGCACGATTTTGCTAATCATAAACGATAATTATTTAGGAATCCCATGAGATGCGATTATCTGCTGGTGGACATTTTTGGAAGATTATCGTGAGTTTCGGGAAAATATCGGTACTTACTGCGATAATTCGTCCAATCTACGATAATTGGAAAATCGTCCCGATAATTGCTCTAGTGTGTGGCCAGCTTAAGACTGGGCACACACTGAGGCTTTTTCTAAAGATAATCTTTCCAATCAAACAATCAAAAGACTGGTTCCCAGATATCTTACCAGTGTTTACTGTCCAAAGATGCTCAAAAATCTTTTGAAATGGTCTGGGATTTTTTTTATTTGATCTTTTGGAGCTCCTACTATGCCAAATCAATGATAGCTATATATCTTTTGCTTTGCTCATTTCACACAAAACACATTATTAAAGGCATTCATCTAGCAACCCTCATGCTTGCCTCAGAGCAGCTTGGCACATCCCTAACATACGTAATGAGTAATATAACCAGCAATACGTTATTTTAGCAATAGTAGCCTGATCACGATGTAACCCGTTAATTAAGGATAGGTAAGAATAGGAAGCAGGATCACAAAAGGGTATATAAGCACTGTTTTCTCTGGGTGCAGATACATGGGAGTCTTTAGGGACCCGAATCTCCCAAGATATGAGTAATACACTCTTACTAATGAATAGAGAGAAGTGACAGAGTCTGGAATAGGGAGAAATTGATATATTAATTTTGGCAGCTAATGAGCAGATGAGATGACCAATCCCGAATATCTTTAGAGAGTTAGAGATGGATAATGGAGCGCGGCAGCGAGTATTCCCTCCGGCTCTCAAATCATCAATCCCTGTATTTCAAACCATCATTCAGAGAGCTCAATAAGGAAGTTATGAACCAGAAGATTCTGCTTTGGAGACTTTTTGACTTCTACATTTTCACTCAACCACTACTATAATGTATTCAAATCTTGAAGGATGATTCTGACCTGAAAGAGTAAAGTATATATAAAGAATGATTGTCTTGTTCCACTTAAAGTGTTACAAATAATGGCCCAGATTCAGAACAACGCTTCTGAGGGAATTTACGCGCGGCGGAGACGTAAAATCGCCTTTTGGTAAGTACTGCGCATGCGCACCATAGAAAATACGCACAGTAATGTAGCGTAATTGTGAACGTATGGACCATTCACGCATGTGTCACATAAATACTTACGTGTGGGTGTGTCCAAAATACGTCTGAAATACGTTAAGTAGGCAGGGGTTTGTATTTAAACTGTACAGTATGGGCGTGCTTAGCTGCGTAAATTCGTGTTGCCCATATGTACGTGTGCGTATCACTGCGGTTACGTTGGCAAAAGTTAAGGTAGGGTTTGGAAAGCGTATCTTGACAAAATACGTACGTTCAAGGGGTGTTTCTAGGGGAGTGTATAGAATATACGCACACGAAAATACGCTACACGAATAAACGTATGGCAATCGTAGTTCTGGATCTACCCCCATGTTATATTTATACAGAAGTAAATACTGGGTTTTTTAAAGCTTCTAATTTGGTAAATTATTATGTGCAGACAAGCACTTGTGTAGAGTGAGACTTTTTACTATTTAAATAATCTAAATGTTATGTCTAGTTGCTATTCCTTTTATCATTTACAATAAGGCAATGACTTCTTATTTTGTTAATTCATTAGCTAAGACTCTTTATAATTCACCGCAGCATGTGACACAGATGGCCACCATGTCATTGTGGCAGTGGGCTTTGGAAAGTATCTACATGGCTTTGTGTTGTGCTTACTTGTGCAGGTCACAGGATAATTGATATCCATTGCTAATTAGCCATGCATTGACTGCTATTGTCATGGAGGACGGGAGATAAATGTTTCATGCAGTGCTCAGAGTTTCTAGTGCGTTTTGGGCATAGACTGCAGCTCTCTTGCCAGTTACTCTCCCAGTATCAGTCCTTTCTCTTATTGAATGACCTACACCTAGCAATAGAGTGAAACTGAGAGTAATTGTGTCAGCTTGTCTATGAATCCGTAACCTTACTAATCATCACCATCTGTTACCTCTGTGCCTCCATTAGAACCTCCTTCTCTCACACTTTATATTTCATTTATGGGTCGTTTTCTACTTCAATGACCTTCCATGAAAATAGATAAAGTAAGATGTCTGATTCATTTAAAATTCATAGTCTAAGGAGATGTTCTGCTGCTATCTGTTGCATCTAATGAATATAATGTGGTGACTTCCTTAAAACAAGGATCCCAATAACTATATATATATATATATATATATATATATATACAGTTTCCAGGAGACGGCACTCCTACAAAGGTTATCAATACTTGCTGGGGTGCACAACAGGAACAAATTCAATATGATGCTAGAGAGAGGCAATCCCAGACAGTCAGGTAAATCACAGCAAGTGCTTTATAGAGACCAAGAGTCTCTGAAACGTTGGATTTTGGAATAAAGCACTTGCTGTGATTTACCTGACTGTCTGGGAGTGCCTCTCTCTAGCATCATATTAATCTGTTCCTGTTGTGCACCCCAGCAAGTATTGATAACCTCTGTAGGAGTGCTGTCTC
>WWET01000190.1:765945-785313 GCA_011038615.1 Limnodynastes dumerilii | reverse complement strand
GTATGGACGCCCGATCTACGATCGGGCATTTCCATAGTGACGCCGGGCAACATCGGCCCGGCGAATGCGCATAACAGCTACGGCCGCCGTACTAGCGACGGCGGCTGTAGCTCTGGATCAGGCCCATTGTTACTTAATAAAAAAATAGATGATTAACACTTCTATTTTTTAAAGCTTTCTTACTTTGCAGCATTTTTTCCACACTTGCCCAATACTTTTGCATAGTATTGTATATGAGAAGTCTGGATAGTACAGATGTTGCTTAGCATGACCTCACGGTACTATCTACATAATTCCCTCCTCCCTCATAGCAAAAGAACTTTCCTCTTCCCGCTTCATACTACCTGCAACTCTGGATCCAAATGATCAAGATCTGGATTCAGAGGATCCAGATCTGTCCTTAAAATGTGGCACTCGTGCATGTGCTGGTGGGTGCTTTCTGATTCTAGTGGTCAGAAAAACGCCCTTTCTTTCTAAGTCTGGATCTGGTTTTCTTTTAAGAAGTCTCTCATTGCTCGCTGTGAGTTTGCAGAGGAATTTTAACCAACACTTTAAATCATTTATAGGCAAAAATAAATATGATATTAATAACAATAATAATAATAAGAAGAAGAAATCATTCATAACTGATTTGTTGTTACAGTAGTGCAAACAAATAAATTGACATAACAGAAAATAATCCCCCTCTGAAATATATTAACTTGTTTTCTTATGCACAGTAATTCGTTGGAAGTATATAATGTAACTTTATATTTTAGGCCAAAATATGACCATAGGTCCCTAATTATCTAGAAAAAATAATTACACAAATGTTTGTTTTAGCTGGCGAGTTCCTTTATGGAAATGTAAAATACAATTCCAGTTTAAATACTATAAAAGCATCAAATCTTTACTAATGCAACAAGTTAATAATTCTTATCAGCACGTCCATGATACGTACCACTGTCATATGATTCATCAGTAGTGTTGGAGTCAGTGACAAGAACTGAAATGAAGGCTTCTGTCATTCCCAAAATGTTTTTAGCTTTACATATATACTCCCCAGATTCTTTATAGGTGACAGTAGGCAAGTTTAGCATGGACCAGCTTATTCCATCACTTGATATTTCCTGGTGTGCTGCAAACCAAACAAATAACTTTAGTAGAACAGATAATTTCATCTAACAATGCCGGCATAATAAGAAAACACACACACACACACTTTACAATATTTCATTCTATTAAAAAAAAAAAAAAAAAAGGACATCTATGAAGACCAAGAAAACAAAGGGTGTTAAAGTGCCCAGGGTTGTAATGCTCAAAACAGATCCACATATAGAAAAGCAGCCTTGACAAAGGGACATTCCAAATGCGTTGGAGACTGACACAAGGCAGAAGGATTCTTTCCATACGTGGACCTGTTTTGAGCATTGCAACCCGGGCACTTTAACACCTTTATTTGCTCCACATTTACAGATGTGTGTCCGATAGTCTTGGAAGAAGGCATAAATTTGCTATTTTATTGAAAAGATTAGATGCCCCTCTATATATATATTCAGTACCCTGCAGAGACCTCATCAGCTGATGCAAACTGAATGGAAAGCCCGCATTGTGACTGACATTAGAATCTCCATTGAAACTTAAGACAGTTTATACAGTTAATACAGTTTCCAGGACTTTTTACCAACTAATGAAAGAGGACATTCCACCTCTAAGTTTATCTGGGTAGCTTTCCCGGTATACATGCAGTATCTGAATTTGTTTCATTTCATATGAACAGAGTAGTGGAACTCCTCAGATTGACAAGAATCCTATTATCTTGTATTTGCTACATTTAACATTTAATAAGATCCAGATTATGTGCATGAAAGTGAAACACTATACTATACTGTTTATCCACATTAATTGGTTCTGTTATGGTAGTACCAGTTTGTTTGTTGTTGTGTTAGACTTTCCTCTGTCATACTGTGGTTCTCATAGCCATTTATCAGCACTTTAGCATCCACTGAATCCCTTACACCTCTTATACCGCTTTAACATCGCCGCCATTGAAAAACCAGAGATTTTCAACCAAGGTTTTTGCTGAGAAAATTGCGTGTCAAAAAAAAAAAGCCTCGTTATAAGTCCACCTAGAGGACCTGAAAGGAGACAGGCAGCATTTTGTAGTACTCGTAGGTCTGGTTTCTGGTCCGTCCACCTGCAGTCCCTCTATTCGCCACTATGCATTTAGTACTTGTATATCTCCTTTCTGGTACAGAAAGGAGACATACAAGTACTACAAAATGCAGCCTGCCTCTTTTCCCTGTGCGCGGCTCCGGCTACAGACTTCTTTATTATTGCCATAGCAATAATAAAGAAATCTGTCCAATGAGGTGTCTTTGAGAAAGACCCATGTTGAAGAACACAACAGGAACTTTTACAATGACACTAGTCCCACGTGAACTCCGGGAAATTCCTTCTTTTTTCCCGGGTCATGAGACCCGGGTTGCCCAAAAAGCGACGTTTCACATCACCACCAAAAACCTGGGTATTTGATGGTGATGTGAAAGAGGTATTATTTTTCTTGTTCTCTTTAGCATTTGAAGTACTGATGAAGCTTCAGTTAAGGGATGAGTAGGCTGCTTATATATACCTAGGAACACTCTCTAGATCACATATGTTTTTTTTCATTTATGAAGACCAGTTTTCCACATTACATAAAGTTCTCACTTTGGTTATATAGTTTGCACAAGCAGAGTTTGTAACTAGTCACTAAAATGACCCTGAAGCAATGTTTTAAAAAGGTAAAGTTACTGTACCAACCTGACCCATTAATTGGACTTCCATCAGCTCTTCTCCAGCTTAGTTCAGGGATTGGTATACCCATGGTACCACATCGCAAGAGTACTGTGCTTCCAACCATTGTCTTAAGTTTTGCAACAGAAGTGTGAATTACTGGACTCTGACACTTTCTCAGCTCCACCTGGTTAAATGGTACTCCAGCAAGGCTGCGCGGTGAGTAGCACTTTAGGCGTGGCTCAATGAATGCTACTAATGGAGATGGGAAGTTAAGGAAATGCACCATTTCATAAAGGCTGCAATCACAAAGCCAAGGATTATCCTGAAGACCTGAAAATTAAGCGGAGTAGTTTTATCATTTTATCAATGATGATGTTAGGTTTTATTTCTAAAATACTGATGTTGACAGATTTCTGCCATGTTATAGCACTGCAAATGAATAACATCTAATGCTTTACTGAAATGCCAATGCCACAAAAATTATTTAAATATGTAGTCTAATTGTGCCATTTAAAAATTGGCCCCAGTCACTAAGGTTGGTGTCACCTAGTGCAGTGACACCACTCATGGTGTCACCCTCTAAGCCTCTTTCCATACAAAACCTTAGTAATGCTTTTTGTATTGTTGCTTATACATTATTAATTTATGTTACTCAATGTAATGGGAAATGTAGCGACATAAAGAAAAAAAATACATTTAAATTAAATTATACCTTTAAATTATGATATCATATACACAGCCTAAATATATTTACAATCACATAGTTTCAGGTGGTTAAGGAGAAAAAGTATCCCCTTTTTAGGCCCCGTGTATGTGTTCAGTCATTCTTTCACCTCCTTAACTTGTATGTCCAGGCCTGGCAACAGGCTACAAGGGAGACACTTGTCTCAGGCCTCATGGTTCAGAGGGGCCCATGTGGCCTGACATTACAGTAGGATGCACTCCTGAATCCCTCTCTGTGAGCATGGATGTCAGTGACTGACATCCTCTGCAGAAGGAGAACTGCGAGCTTATCAGTGCAGCTGAGCTTCATGTGTTGATGTAGAGCTGTCTTCCAATGTCTCGTCTTCATAGAAACAACACCCTCTAGTGATTAGTTGTTCTATATTGATAGACGGGGACAAGCTAACAGCCTTGCTAAAAGGATTCCAGTGAATAGAAGTTCCTGCATCGCGGAGGTTGTACACAAATACAGGAAGAAGAGGAGGAAAGAGACAGAAGGAGGAGGAGTGAAAGTGAGGTATGAAGATGGAAAAGAACTGTGACAAAAAGCAGATAGAGGAGTAAATACAGGCAGAAGACAGGGCAAGTGGAAAGTTATAGGATGCATGGAGTCTATTTAGGAAGAGTAAGCAGTTTTGTTTGAACTGCTGCCAGGATGGAGGCCCCAAAAATATGATTGTACCTAACCCCAGGCCCTGTGTTATATCTCAAACCAACTTATTAACCTCCTTCTATGCCCCAGCATTGCCTCCTGCAATCCTTTCACCCTTTATGTATCAATAATCCTAATATCACCTTTGTATGCCCCAGCGATCCTTTCAGGCTTGTTATACGACTCCAGCCATCTTATCATACCTCTTGTGTGTCCCTCTTATTCTTGCAGGTTCCTTGAATGTTTCCTGCCAACCTATCAGACTCCTTGTATGTCTGCAGCCAATTTATCACTCCCCCCTTGTATTTCTACAGAAATCCTTACCCTTCAGTCCCTGTGCCTTCTTTATTGCTTCCTTTAATTGACTAAACTTTGGCTTTGTTGGCAACCTGGTCTCTGAAGATTCTTTTTCCTCTTCACTCATCCGCTGCTCTCTACCCTTCAGGTACCACCAGCGTCACCTGGTTGGGAGGGAGCTGTTGTAGAGTATCTGTGTGCTCTGACACTGACACAGGGCCGGATTTGATTCTCTATTGTGCAGTTATGGCAATATTTACACTGCCATAACCTGGCCTGAAGTCACCTGTTTGGATCAGTGTTCTCATCTCACAAAAGTAGTTAAACACACCTGTGCTGTAAAATGGAGTTTAGGCAGGCGGAGGAGATGCGATGCCTTGTCTGATGGATCCCCATAGAGAACTAAGTTCCATACATTTGGAGATTTGTATCGTAACATCTGGCATGCTGTCAGAAAATTACCTGAATTGCATGCACAATGTAAAGTATTCTAACAATATTCAATATTTCAAATGACTAAATGATATTCTGAAGATTTTTAACCTGGATACATCCCCTTTATACATGGAAGACCTTAGAGCTTTCTATAATTGTTTGCTGCTACAGAAATCATGTTCACATGATGCCAATCATACCCAGAATTCCATCCTCCGTCCTTTTATATTGTATGAGAACTGTAAGAAATGTTTCTCAAAAATTGCCTTAACTTCTCATTATTATAGTAATGGTGGACCGGATCCAGAGTTAGTGCTAAATTCCGTATGCTATTAACCGCTGCGGAGGCTGGCGTACGGAATTGTTGATCCACAACCTCACATGAAGGAGAGCAGACATTCTCCATATTTTCCTACTTGTGTTTGGTAGATCCACTACCAGGACCTTAGCCAAGCCCTTACTGTACAATTTAAATGCGTATCTCATATTTTTAACAAAAGTACAAAGTTTCCAACTTTTGAAAAATTCCCTAAAACAAATGCTTGAGCATATTGCATTGCTGGCAAACAGCCATATATACTTAAGGGCAGAGCTAGGCAGTATTGACCCAATAGTAAATTTAGATTTTCCCAGTAATGCTGCTCTTTTCTCCACTCTGGTCTGTTCAAAGTGAGTTCTTCTACTGGACTGCAATCAAGATCGGGACAGTGGGACACAGTGGGCCTGATCCAGCGCTACGACCGCAAGCGAGCGTACGACGAGCGTATGCAAAAATTCGTGAAAAAATTCGCAACGCGCATGCCCAGTATGACAGCTTCCGGTCGCCCGAGCGTCATGAGCGAATAGCGGGCGTATTGTGAGCGAATTTTTCGCTCGAGGGGCGTGCGTTCAGTACGACGGTCGGCTGGGCGCTCGTTTTACAACAGGGAGGCGGGGATAGCCATTTAAATTGTACAGTATGGGCGTGCTAAGCCCATACGCTCAGCGTATTTTCTGCGAAAATTCGTACGGTCGACGGTCGTACCCAGTGTAGGGTATAGCCGCCGTAAGCAGGGACTTTACTATGGGAGTGTTAGGGGCGTGTATGTTGATACGCTCGAGCAAACGTTCGCATTCGCCCGTCGTGCGAAAATTTCGTAGCGCTGGATCAGGCCCAGTGTGAGTGCAGTGTGGGAGAGAGATATAGACTGCAGAGATGAAAGTGTGGCAGCCATTTTGTGAAACTATTTGTGACCACCATTTTGCACAATGTAATTTATTTGCTAACTGTGATTTATATCATGCTCTTCTCTTATTTATTTAAACAAACCCATTCAATTAGGCAGTTCTCCATTCATTGCCCTTGATAAGTATATTTTTATTTATCCCTTATTGTGTGTGTGACCCTTACTTGAATAGGGTTATTGTAGTTGGGTACAAGGGCTTCCTGACTCAACCACTGCTGGAGTCAAAGTTCACATCCCACAGCAGGTATAGAAGACTCAAGTGGAGGCACTGAAAGTTATAACTTATACATTTACATCACCCCTTCCACTAAGCCAAGGAAAGGGTGCTACAACTATATAAACCCAACCAATGTTTTTTTGTTTTGTTTTTAGAAATGTCCAGTGAAGCACCAATTAGCAGCTCACTGATACCAGATATCAGTGCTGACCCTGGTGTTACTTACAAGTATAATGTATTTTGGCAGCTGTACCTTTTGGCTGCCTTAATAACACAATTTTTTGTATTATCATAATATAAATAGGACTTCATTACTTCACTAACTTATTTATATTCCTATCTTGTTTAATATCATTCAGCTTTGCCATGCATAATATACGATTATATTTATCAGAGAACACTCACTAATCATCATACACCAAAAATAATTTAGTATATAGGACCAGATAAAAATATATGTTTTAAAGAGCAAACTGTCTAATCACTAAACCCAAACCCAAAAATATGGAAACAGAAAGTGTGACAAGCTATTTTTTTTTTACAAACTGCATCCTAGCAACAGCCATACACTACAGAATTAATTCTATTGACTGCTATACAATACACACTTTATTCTAGTAACTACCAAATTATATGGACTCTATCCAAGTGGCCACTATCATGGGAGTCACTAGGGGATGCAGGGGTGCACACCGCACCATTTGACAGCCTTAAAAGTGGTGAAGGAGCCTTCCTTGGGGACTGATGAAAAGCAGTGCAACTGCGCAGTGTTCCAGAAGTTACAGGGTGCACCAAGTATACAATACAGACACTAGACCGGATCCACATGTCTGTTTGCTCACTCCAAATGTTACACCCTCAAGATGCTACGCAAGTTTTGTACAGTAAGAATTCTGTCCAAAAGTATGCAAAGTGGGTGGTGGGGGGATGTAAATTTTACAGTGTGGGTGTTAACATCCACCTACGCCCGGATCAGTGGTCGGACAGACCACTGTTCCACAAGTGTGACTTAAGGCTGCCTTATGGTAGTGTAAGTCACACTTATCACGCACAAAAGAGGGGAAAGGGGCTATTTAATGCCCCCTTAGCATTGCATTTGCACTGTTTCAACAAGTTTGTGAGCTGGCCCTGAACTTTCAGTGATCTGAATGGTGGCACCACTCCCTTGTAGTAAGGTAGTCCACTGGGCATTACCCTGACCATCTGTTGGGCCAGTCTAAAGTTGCAATCAGAACCCAGTATTGGAACCAGATATTGTGTGTTTTGTTTCCTTACATTTAAAAAACAGTGTGAAATCAGAAGGGTCACACTAGGACACTATTACCAAAGTTATACTACCTTTTCTAGCTATTCAGTTTAGTTACCTGGATCCAGTGAAACACCTTTAATTCTTTATAACAGTGTTTGCAAACTTGCATTGTGGCAGATGCTTAGATACTGCCTACAGAATGTCCTACCTATTAAATAATATTTAGAGGGCCACTATACATTGCTAATAGTACAAAACTGAATATAAAAGAAAAAACACACGGGAGGGGACTGAATACTCTATGATCCAGTGGGTTTGTGTTTGTGATAAACAGAAAAAATGGAGAATACAATAATTTGTCAACTACATGGAAATCACTTCTGTGACTAAAATAGCTCTATACATAAATGTGAAGAAATGTAATTGTACAATTCAGACACGAATAAGACACATATATTATATATAAAATGTATATTGTACTTCACTAAAATATAAAGTAGACTTTGTACTTGGGCACTAATAATGCACTTACTACTTCCAAAAATAATATATTCAGCACTTACCAAGGATTAGAGTAGAATGATCATTTGAAAAATATGATGCAGAGTGTAAATTCAGCCAGGATGCAATAAGTTCCTGAGGAAGTGTAAGCAGCTTATTGCTGGACAGATCCAGGTAAGTTATATTTTTCATATAACGAGCAGCATCTTTAGGTATTAAGGATAGTTCATTATTATGTAAGTCTAGTAACCTCAGCCGCGGTGTGCTGACAAGGGCTTCCCAAGGAAATGATGTAAGATCATTGCCATCCAATCGAAGTTCTTGCAGTTTCCTAAGCCCCCGTAATGTAACCACACTCAGGCTGACCACTGAATTATAGGGCATCCAGAGAAACTCAAGGTTTGAGAGTAGGTGGAAAGCTTCTCCTTGGACACGTCTAATAGCTGTCTTTTCTATGCGCAGTTTAAAGGTGTCTGTTGGAATGTTAACTGGTGTCAAGGTCATCTCAGGGTCATTACAAAGTACTTCCCTGTTTAGAAAAACAAGTGTTTGTAGTTACATTAGTAAAACAACATTCAACAGTAAAACAAGTGAAAAACAAAAAGTAAAATAAACACATTTACATTGTTATAGTTTTTTCATCTTTAGCCAACCAATAGTACTTTGTAAAGTAAAAAAACTCACTCAGGAGAGGATTTACAAGTTTTTATATAGTGCTTTTAGATTACGCAGCACTTTACAGGTAATATTTAACATTCACATAAGTCTCTGCCTCATAGCAGCTAAATTCTAACACATATACATTAGGGTAAATTTTTTCAGCAACCAATTTACCTACCAGCATGTTTTTGGCATGTGGGAGGAAACCGGAGCACCCACACAGAAAAGGCCTAGTCCGGGAATCAAACTCATGACCTCGGCACTGTGAGACACAAGTGTTACTCACTGAGCCACTGTGCTCTCGTCTCCATATGGTATAAACCGAATCAGCAGAGACCGTTATTTAAAAAAAAAAAATTGGAAGACTGGCCTCAGAAATTGTATTGTAAAAGCTTCTTGTATAATAATTTTGGGAAAATTTAAGTAGACAAAGCTAAATATATGTACTGTAAGTCAAACAAAATCAACAAGTCAAATTCTTAACTTTTGTATTAGATTCTCCAACACAAGTCCATTTATGGGTACAAATGTTCTGCTCTAGTTTTACAGTTCATTTACCATTAAATTTTATCTATGATAAAAGTTAATTGAGTATATTAAACAAACTGTATATAAAGAGTTTGATTCACAATGAAAGCCTTTCTGGCAGCGAGTAGAACGAGTCACTATGCATATATAAAACATGCAGAGGTCAAATGCCCCATTTCCCCCAAATCATGGAATCATCATTTTACCATAGAAATAATGTGCTGAGGCCTTTGTTTGTTGATTAACATAAAAGAAAAGAAGGCATTACCTAATTATTGGGTCACTTGTGGAATGTAAATCTCCAATACCTATCACTAGCTAAGCCTGGTGTAAAAGATGGGCCAAATTCTCTAACTTAAATTTCCATGCCAATAGTACAAAGACCATGATATGTGAACTGTACCACGTATGTACCAATGCAGTGCATCTAGCATCCATGTCATCCTACAAGTTAAGCTAATATGCAGCCTTGTTGATTCCATGGGCCAGATTTACTAAGCTATGGGTTTTAAAAAGCGGTAATGTTGCCCATAGAAACCAATCAGATTTTAGCTGACATTCTCTAGTAAGTAAAACAAAAGTGAGAGCTAGAATCTGATTGGTTGCTATGGGCATCATCTCCACTTTTCCAAAGCCACAGTTTAGTAAATCTGGCCCCCTTTTGTAGATTGTGTAATCTCATATGATCATTCAATTAGTTAAAATCCTCTATTGTGCCACTGGTGTTTATGTTCTAATATATAACTTAGGAACTTTCTAGTCATAAATGGACCTAATTGTGGATTATCAATAGTTAAAAAACTAAAGGGCCTGATTCAATTAAACGCGAATTAAAAAAAAAACAAAAACGCGGATATATAATACGCGCCAAAAAAAATAACCGCTATTCAATTAGAAATGTCCCACCGCCTCCAACGCGCGTTAAATGGACCATGAGCGTATTTGTTAGCGCTAATTTTTGTGCTTACCTCCCGTTATAAAATACGCGCGTGTATTTCTGTATCTTTACCCATGCAAAACAAATGTCAGCACAATCACTTCCCGTAAGCAGCCCTGCCGTCATATGTCTGTAATAATCTATTTAGGACCTTCTGCACTTGAATGTCAAAAATTAGACTGCAGCAACTCAGTAATAACGTATTATTGTAGAAGAGAATAATATAAAATAACTTTTTCTGATTGTTATTTTTTTTAAAACTTCTGCCAGCGTCATTTTTCACTTTTCAATGTTCTCTTCTACTTTTTAGTCATTTTTTAACCTACAGCTATTTATTTGAGTTGCAGGCTGCATAGATTTATGTGGATTATCACATTTCTTTTGCCACTGTGCTGGGAGGTGATCAGGAGCATAGAGGAGCTGTACTCTTGAATCTTTTCATGAATTTCACCCTCACATATCATAATACGCACCTTGATGAGGTGCGCAAAAAATGATGAGAAATAACGCGCGAATTTTAACGCGTGTAACGCAATTGAATTGCAAAAATTTGCACTTGCAATGCATTTAAATAGGGACAAAAAATACGCGTGATAGACCAAAAAATACACGATAAAAACGGAACTGAATCGGGACCGAAAAATACGCGTGAAAAAAATATGCAAATTAGCAAAATACGCGATTCACTTCGCGCTTAATTGAATCGAGCCCAAAGACTGAATCTGACCTGCTGTGCAGGTCAAGAGAGGTCACAGAGATACGCTACCTGACCCCTATCTTAAAACTTCCCCTCCATCCTCAGTTAAAATGGGGATGAAAGTCTGGATAGTATGCAGGCCCTTACTGTATTATTTAAATATCTCTACACTTCCATTAGTGTAATCAATGTCTGCAGCCTGCTCACCTCGCCCCCTGCTGCACAAAAGAATTTCAGTACACAAGTCTGGATCCACACGGTTGCACGCACATGGGAAATGCATGCATATTCTGCTGTCAAATTGTGGAAATCAATTGCATTGCAGATATCTGGATTCTGTCCTATATGATTGTGGCAAATATGTTATTGATTGTTCTTGTCGCTGCCATTTAACAAACAAGTAAAAGGTCGACTTTAGAGCTTACAGGTTTTTTGTAGAAAGCTTTTAAATGGTATTTGCCAGAATTAGCCATCTGCATGCTGCCGGACAATTCCTAACTAGTGCTAGACCTGCTGGGCTGAGGGCCAATGAGCTGTAGATCATAGTACAGATGGGTCAACCGCAATCAGATTTAATGGCAGTCTAGGCTGTTCTGACCTTCTCTTCTGCTTTCCCTGTAGTAATTAAATGATCTAATGTCTTCTTTTTAATTGCAACACAGTATCTGTTGATTGAATTACTCCCTGCTACATGTGCCACTGATTTCATCCTTATATAAATCCATCAGTCACATGTTCAATTAAAACTGGTCTACGTGATTAAATGTACATATGTTGAGTCTTGCACTCAGACATTAATGTATCAAGGTAGGATTTCCCTAAAATGCAAGGAACCATTACTACTACTACTACTTCACGTGTTTTGTTGTTTTCCTATCTTTATTTTTTAAATGTATTAATGCAATTATCTTAAATACATTTAATAATATGTGAGAGCTCCAATAGTTAATCAGTCACTAATTAAGGAACCAAAGTTATTCTTATAAGTTAAAAGACAACCTCCAACATGATGAATTTACTGTAACAGTCTCCTAATTTTTATTAATTGATGGTTAAAAACATTTGGACTGATCTTAAATTACTAATGACACCTGACTTCTGCAAGTTGCTTGTGGAAATGGGTGTATTTCTGGCAGCATGCATTATCTCATCTGGTGTACAGAATATAGATCCGGAGATCCATCCAACAGGACAGCACTCCTTAGTCTGCATGTCTACTCCCTGCAAGGAGGGCAAGGATAGGCATGCATATTAAGGAGAGTGTGCGGCAGTGTCCCCTACGTTCAGATGTAGATTCGTGCTGAGAATTAAAGGTAGAAAACTGTACGTGAGAGGGGAGTAACTGGGGAGTTTATTCGCCTTCCACGTGTGGACTTACAGACCTCTTTGCGTACAGAAAGCACATGGAGGTCAAGATCAGGTTCATTGTTCTCTACAACCCAGGTGATTGTTAAAAGAAATGAAATGGAAAGCTCAGGAATAGAGCATTTTGTGCAAGACTATGGAGGTCCTCCTGGGGTGTAGCAAATAATACAAATATCAGAATATATAATGTATATGATACATAGTTACACTGGGTGATATTGATGAATGCCACAGCCTCTCTATATTGATATCTCTTTGATGAATTCATCTGTACTAGCATCTGAAGTGACTTTCACAATTGCTTATATTGTATAAAATATACAATACATGAAGTACATGAAGACTATCATTTTTAACTGTCTTTCACATGCAATTATTTTTGTAATGTCCATTTTAGTAATATTACACTTCAGTAAAATTGACACGCTCCAGAGACTGCAGACACGCTGAAGAAACTTATAGCATTTCTCTATTGCTGCTGACTTACTAGCATTGCTTTACATCAGTATCACTGTATGGCTTGGAACATTGTGGGCCTGATCCAGGAAGTTGGCATAGCATATCTCTGCGCTCTTTTTCACTGCACATGCTCAGAACAAATGCTGAGAATGCTTGAGTTCAGAGGGGTATTTCATGGGAGGGAAGGGGTACAGGGATATAATCAATGTGCAATGATACCTGACCCAGCAAATATGCACAATTACTTATAACCACTTGCACCCACCACAAGGCATATACAAGTCAAGGAAGTTGATGATGGCTGATACTCCACAACCTCTATTGGATCATTGCATTAGCATTTAACCTTCCAAATGCAATGCTAACGGTATTGGAATGCTTCAGTGTATTACATATGGATTGCTGGGGAAAAGGGACTGTAGCTATGGTGTGCTCGGCTGTACTGTGTCCATATGCAGTTTTTGAACTGCAGTGGTGGGTGCATCTGAATTGAACCTAAGCCTTTAGAAATCTGTGTGGTTTTAAATAATGTAAGATGATTTGGATTTTGTGTTCGGAATGGGACCAGACACTGTGTAATAAAACAATGCTGTTCAGGTGTTCCCCACAAGAGGGCTCATATTTATATTACAACTTTTCAAAAACTGTGTCAACCAAAAGAGTCATTAGGGCTTCAACACTATATGGAAGGTCCTGTGCCAAAACATTTCAATGGCAGTATAGTAACAACCTCTAAAATTCTGATTCATCAAATTTTATTGTTTTATAAAGTTTAACTTTCATCTAATGATCTATTAAAATATTATTTTGACATTATTTGAATACTACACTACACGATAGGAAATATCCAACATGTTGCCTAAGCTGGTATAATTTAACTATGAAAATCTAAAAAAAGACAGCTAAAACTACTGTAATGTGTTTCAAAAGTCATACAATATTATGTACTTATAATTACAGTTATATTACAGTTACAGTTGTATGCTATAACATAATGATTAATACAGTAATGCATTAAATTAACATAATAATGCTAATGAAACAAAAAATATTTTATTGTATATTGTGACTGAAAGAAAAACAAATAAAATAAACAATTGTATAATCTGTAAACATACGTAAATGTCAACATATTTAGCTGGACTAAATGAAATCTAATAGTTTAAGAAATAATCATTGTTCATATAATTTGACTCTAAGCGGCTAAATATTTACTAGTAACTAAAAATAGATTCGGGCATGAACAACTTTTTGTTACTTGATTTCAAATATATTTAAAAAATATATTTTTCTAGTAATTAAAATACAAACATTTTAATAGAATAGAATTTAGTGGTTAATCTTAACAAATGCACATAAAGAAAAAAACATTGTGGCATATTGCTTATTTCTTATCTTATGTGGAAGTACACAATGCATGTACGATCATAGCATTGTACACTGGCACCTTACAATGACACCTTTAGAATTGTTTTAAAAAATAACCCAGATAAAAACTACTGTATGGACAATTACTTATAACCACTTGCACCCACCATAAGGCATATACAAGTCAAGGAAGTTGATGATGGCTGACACTCCACAACCTCTATTGGATCATTGCATTAGCATTTAACCTTCCAAATGCAATGCTAACGGTATTTCAATGCTTCAGTGTAGTACCCTTTATTACATATGGATCGCTGGGGAAAGGGACTGTAGCTACGGTGTGCTCGGCTGTACTGTGTCCATATGTCGTTTTTTTAACTGCAGTGGTGGTTGCATCTGAATTGAACCTAAGCCTTTAGAAAACTGTGTGGTTTTAAATAATGTAAGATGATTTGGATTTTGTTTTAGGAATGGGACCAGACACTGTATGTAATATAACAATGCTGCTCAGGTGTTCCTCACAAGAGGGCCATATTTACATTACAACTTTTCAAAAACTGTGTCAACCAAAAGAGTCATTAGGGCTTCAACACTATATGGAAGGTCCTGTGCCAAAACATTTCAATGGAAGTATAGTAACAACCTCTAAAATTCTGATTCATCAAATTTTATTGCTTTATAAAGTTTAACTTTTATCTAATGATCTATTAAAATATTATTTTGACATTATTTGAAAACTAAAATGTCACTACACGATAGGAAATATCCAACATGTTGCCTAAGCTGGTATAATTTAACTACGATCTTAGAGAACATAAAAAAAGACAGCTAAAACTACTGTGATGTGTTTCAAAGGTCATACAAAATTATGTACTACTATCTGATGCTATAACATTATGATTAATGCACTACATTAACATAATTATGCTAATGAAACAAAAAATAATTTATTGTATATTGTGACTGAAAGAAAAACAAATAAAATAAACAATTATATAATCTGTAAACATACATAAATGTCAACATATTTAGCTGGACTAAATTAAGTAGTTTAAGAAATAATCATTGTTCATATAATTTTACTAAGCGGATATTTACTAGTAACTAGAAATAGATCCCGCCATGAACAACTTTTTTGTTACTTGATTTCAAATATATTTAAAAAAAATATTTTCTAGTATTTAAAATACAAACATTTTAATAGAATGGAATTTAGTGGTTAATCTTAACAAACGCACGTAAAGAAAAAACATTGTGGCATATTGCTTATTTCTTATCTTATATGGAAGTACAAAATGCATGTACGATAATAGCATTGTACACTGGCACCTTACAATGACACCTTTAGAATTGTTGAAAAAAAAAACGCAGATAAAAACTACTGTTTGGACTTTATTGGTGAAAGGCTCCTTGATTTCTTACAAGAGCTTGTTTTATTTATATGGTATCTCTGGAGCAGAAGGCATTTCAAGGCATTCATTGAAATCTGATTACAGAAGTTAATCCTTTGCACACAGGAAGCAGTAATATAAGGTGAAGCAAAAATAATTAAATAATTAAATACTAATGTATTGTGAAACTTAAGGCTAGTGCAGGACCCACCTGACATGAGAACCTCATAGATCCATAAAGGAACATAAGAAACAAATGTGGCCATACCTGGATTTAGCTCCATCGCCGAGTGAGTGGAATGTACAGCTGCACTGAGATGGACAGGAGGAGCAGAAGAAAGGAAAACTCCCAAACACCAGGCAGCCGAAGATGACCAAAGAGACACACATGGTGAACTAACCATGAGTTGCACCTTTGGGAACAGGGAGATACAGTATTCTCAGGCAGTACCTGGTTACATCTTGTTAAGTGTTTTCCTCTTCCAGTTACAGAGTGATGCTTTAGCTGCGGCTCAGTCCATCAGATAAAATAGGATAGGGGATTAGTGAAAGGACTTGGTTACTCTCCTGTCTCTGCCTATTGCTTCCTGGAATGTCATAGAGAAGCGTATGTCTGTAATCTGCTGCAGAAGGCCGCCAAATTACAAAAATAGTTACACTGCACCATGATCTAGAAAAATAACAACATAGGTAATAGCATAGGGCATATTATGCTAATTAAGATTATTACTTGCAAATTCAGTCAATAAATAGGGCAGACAAAATATATATAATCATATCTAATAGTCTGGATTGGTAGTACACATATTTAGTACGCATTTGTCACATTCAAAGGATATGTATAGGCAAATAGGTTAAAAGGTGTAATGAAGCAGCCTATGCATGTTTCAAAGTTTTGTTTTTTTAAATAAAGTTAAAGTTGTTTGTATTATTTAAGTATAATATATTTTTGAAACAATTAAAAAAAGCAACAAAAAATAATACATATAAAAAGTGCCTTAAAAATTTCTGTCATTTGGCAATGTGCTGCTAATTTTAAAAGTCATAACAAATGTAAAAACTAACACTAACACTAACACTAACACTAATGTAGTGTGTTTCAAAAACTTGCCATATTCTTAACTTAGGGTGATTAATGTCTATCTGCCATGCTGCAGGTCTCTAGGAATGTGTTTTAACTCTGTAAAGGGGGTTTTGTTGATGAAATATCACCTTCATCAGGCTGACACACCAGCCCTGGGGCCAGATTTATTAAAGCAAGTTTGTCCAAATCGCCAGTACTTTTGTACTGTCAATTTTAAAATTGCTGATATACTAAACTGAATTTGACCATTAAATCGCCGTAGATGGTGTATTGTCAAAATCACCACTGTTTAACTCACTCTGACAATTTTTTTTTCATTCAGGAGATACAAATCTCAGATTTATTAATAACTGGAGAGTTTGCAAATTGCTGGAGATTGAGTCTAAAATCTCCAGAGTTAATAGACTTGGGTCTGAGTGGATTGCAATTGGTTTGCAAATAATGATGGTGCCTATAAAAATAAGTTCTCAGCTGATGAATATTTAAAATAATTTAAATATGGCCTTTTCAGTTCCTATGCTGCATGCAACATATTGTATGGGTGCTGTGGCCATAAGAAAGGCCTGGCGAAGAAGGAACCTGAACATACCAGCCCCAGGTTCCACGCAGGCAGCACATACGTTGCATACGTTGCATACGTCATATGTATGCATTTGTTTAGTAGGCGTTTGGACCTGGACTCCCTGTCTGATCAGGAGGTGGTTTAATTGTTTCGTCTGAATCGCACTAACCTTCTGAACCTTTATGAGCAGGTGAGGAGGTATTGCCCATGCTGCCCATCCTCACATTCAGGTGAGGATGGGTACTCCAACAAACACCACTAATGACAAACAGGAAGCCACCAGTGTTGTATAGATTTAGCACCAAACTTCGTCAATTTAGCACCATACTCCGTTGATTTAGGAAATACAAAGCATTACATGTCAAATATAGAAATCGTGTCCGGGGATTTAAATCGCCAGAGTAAATCGACACACATCACTGCAAAACGCACCTTAGTAAATTCAGGAATTAAAAAAGAAAATTGCTGGACAACTATGGCGATGTGGGGCGATTTAATCCGGCGATTTAAATCACACCTTAGTAAATCTGGCCCCTGATCTGATGCAGGATTTCTGAAAAAGGATATTAAAACCTGACTACTGATCAATTTGCAGCTGCACTGATATGCCAAGTTACTCATTAAAATATAGTAGTATATTCCTTACACTAGTGCTCAGTACACAGCAGAATACACAAGCACTCTGGACCAGATTCTGACTCCCACACGCGTTTCGTGCGTGCGGGGGCATGAAATTACGCGAGACAGAGGGGAGTGCACACCCCCTGTCACTCCCCTCTGTCGTGCGGGCTTTATGGCAGCTTACGCTGCCATAAGCCTGCATTAAATCAGACGTGCGGATCAGCAGTCCGTACGACTGCTGATCCGCTACAGTGTGGGAGCCCTCTTCCACACTGTACACTTTACATGCTTCCCCCCGCCCACTTTAGCGGGCGGAAGGGAAGCACAACCCATTTACTCGGAAATGGGCTCGGACGGAACAAAGTCTTGCTCACCTTGTCATAACACAAAGGATTAGCAAAAGGCAAAAATAGGAAAAAACCAAAACAAAAAAAAGGTTTCTACAATACACATCAGTATGCTTTCACATGTAATTATTTCATTGCAATTGTAAATGAAAGATACTTGTGTTGTTTTTTTTTTATAAATATATATAATATATGAAATATTCAAACATGTGGGTCTGTATTGGGCTCACTTTCAGAAGCACATTCTTAATCTACATTGACTATGTTTGTCCACCCACTCCCTCCCACACAATGTCTATCTAAACGAAATACCAGTACCTTAGTACATTATACCCCTTTCAGACTGCCACTAAAAACCTGGGTTTTTGGACAAAAAACAGGAAACCTGGGTGTTTAGTGGTGATCTGAAAGGTTCCAAAGTTCTGGTCTAATAACCCGTTACTTAGACACGAGAAAAAAGTTTTTTTCCCATGTCGGACCCCGGTAAGTGGTAATGTGAAAGTGGCAACAGTAAACAAGTTCCTCCCCGAGAGCCGCATGCAGCCCCTTCTCAATGTCAGGGCAGACCTGGGACTCAAAATTTCCCAGGTCTACCCTGCTGTACATAGAAGGTTTTTTTTAAAAAAAATCCGGCAAATCTCCTGCAATAACACGGGTTGAAAAAACAGTACTATAACTACCCTATATTATGAGGAGCACTAAATATTAAAGAATCACTCAAAGTTATAAATTTTTTTTATCATTTTGGGCTGTATTCAGAGATCCGTTTTGTAGGAAGTTCCGTGTGTATTTTTAGGATCGGATGAACTGCGCATACGTAGTAACTAAATTTATGCAATCTACGTTGATTTTACGCAAAGTCCATTAGGCACAGACTTGTGAATCGCACGTGAGAAGATCCGTACGGAGGGGTGTGGCTATAATCCGTCCGGAGAAAGCACCGTTTAAGTGGGTGGGGGGTGGCATTTAAATGACCAGGTGAGGGCAAGGTTAGAATGACCATGTGAGGGCACGGTTAGTTAGATATGCACGTAAGGAGGCATTATACACAGTGAAATGCACACTTAAAGATAAGGGTGATTATAACTCACTGTCAACCCGTCCGTGTGAGGGGAGTATCATGGGTGTTACCTTGCCTACGTATATTTGCGTACTTTTAACAAACGGATCTCTAGCCCCTTTATATTTTTCATATCCAGTGCTATATCCAACACATTACATATATATATATATATATATATATATATATATATATATATATATACACACAAAATAGAGGGTTCTCAAATAAT
>WWET01000190.1:752517-764491 GCA_011038615.1 Limnodynastes dumerilii | reverse complement strand
ACATCACATCATGTGCCTCCAGCACCCCAGTTTCTTCTTTTACCTCCCCCCCCCCAGTAACCCCATCATGTGCCTCTAGCCCCCCAGTATTCCCATCATGTGCCTCCCCATGTTTACTTACCTTTGCTGTCTCCGTGGTGTACATCACATCATGTGCCTCCAGCACCCCAGTTTCTTCTTTTACCTCCAGCCCCCCAGTAACCCCATCATGTGCCTCTAGCCCCCCAGTATTCCCATCATGTGCCTCCCCATGTTTACTTACCTTTGCTGTATCTCCTCCGTGGTGCTCTCCTTTCTCTCTCTTCTCCTTTTTATTATTATTATTATTATTATCGTTTATTTATACAGACATACAGAGTAGGGATGGACAGCATAGTATATATGACTAAATAAAAAATGAAGTGAATCAATGTATGTGTATGTGTCCCTGAGGAAAGGGAATTAAGTTTCCCTGAAACGTCGGATAAATAAAGACGCCATTCTTTAACACTTTTGTGCAGACTGGGAGTGCCTCATTGTGGAACTTGTTTGACTGTCCCCGTGGGTGGTACTGGCGGCACCCCAGCAAGTATTGTTTATAGGAAATGGATTGCCACTTTTTGGATTCTTTCTCTCTCTCTCTTACATTGCACAGATTAGGAAACCACTCAACAGGGCGCAGAGTCTAACCAGAGCCTAGTGTTCACTGGAGCCCATAATGGTGGGGAAGGCTTGGCTGCAGAACTCTGGCAGGTTGTGGCCCCCAGTGGTAGGTCCTATGCATGCAAGTAAGAGGGCATCAAACAGGGTACCCAGTGGACAAACGGACAGCTCTATGATGGACAGTGAACTGAAAGGGGTGCTCACTCAGGGAAACTCACAGAAGCGCACAAAGACAAAGGTAGCCAGGGAGAGGAAGAGCAGGCAGGAGCACAAAAAGTAAAACAGCAATGCTAGGCAAGTGACAAAAGGAGAGGGTAGAAAGAAAGTCCTAGGGCACGCCTTCGGATCTTTTCCTGCTTGAGCAAGCAAAAGGCTTTCAGTTGCATCGGTTCCACCTCGTGTCTGGCAAGTGTGACCAGTTGAGGATTGGCTGGCAGAACAGACTCCTCTCGCTCCAATATTCTCTCAGACAGGCGTCAGAGAATATTTGAGAAAGGGCATGCCTGCCCAAAACGCGTCAGTGGTGGTAATATTGCGAGTGTGTGGTCCCGTTACCTTGCCTCCCGTGCCGACAGTGTTTACCTCTGGCTTCCTGGAGCTCCCTTTGCCGTCTGCCCGCACGTGTTGTTTGACAGCTGCATGGTACGCTATACCACTACCACTCGATTTATTGTGAACATTTCTTGAAAGTTTTTATTGCTATTGTTTATTTATTTTGCTTTTAACATGTATATTAAAACTTTGTCTCTTATCCCCGCTTTCTGAGCGTCTTTACCTAGGCTCCAAAGCAATCCATATGAACTTCGCTATACTTGTATACTACACTTCCTGGGAGTGTGCCAGCGCTGTTTTTTCAGTCCTTCTCTTTTTTTTAAAGGCATCAATCCACCTTAATAGCCAGGGAGAGAGATCTCTAACTTCTCAGAAGTGGGGAACTGGAACAATGCATCTTTAATGGCCTCCGACAACCCCGTTGATACTGACTGCTGAGTGCAGGGTCATTTCAGCCACTGTCAGCGGCTCAACGCAGAAACTTTACACTGTACTCCTCTGCCGCTATGACTCTCTTGACTGAGAGTTCGGGGTCTAGCTTTTGCGGACGCCATCCAGTCGGTATCATCATAAAATAGGCATCCACAGATTGTAGTGCTGGATGGTCTGAACATTCCCCTAATGCTCAGGACTGGGGGTCACCGTGAAGAAGGAAGTTAATAAGTCCAACACGCTGCTGTTCAGAACCAGAAGTATTTGGACGCTGCTTGAAGCATAGCTTGCAACTTTCTCGGAAGTTATGGAACTGCTTCCGTTCGCAAGAAAATCACACAACAGCAAGGCTAAGGAAGTAACAAGAAGAGAGGGGAGTGAGAAACAGCAGACAAAACTGAAAAGGGGCCCTCAGGAATCAAGCTACTGTACAAAGCACAAGACAGAGCAGAAGCAGCGGCAGGGCAGGGTAGCAGGACGCTATAACTAGTGGGGCTGGTTATACCCAGTCTATTTACATGGAGGCTGTCCAATCAGATGGACTGCACAGCATAAGCCTCCCTGTTCTGATAGGAGCATGTCCTGGCTGCTAAGCAACTGCGGCGACTGTTCTTTACTATGCGCCGAAGCTCCCAGGAAACAGAAAGCATCAGTTTTGTAGTAGTTATTGTGGATATATTCCCTTAATACCACATGTGTGAGGTGTGAGGCATGCAACTAAGCCCCTAATGAGGTATAAGCTCACTCACAGTGGCATTAATATCTGGCACTCAATGTGGAATGTTCATTGCTGACTTTTTTAGCTTCTGCTACAGTATTAGTTCATGGGACTATTTTGTGAAACTTAGGATGATAGTATGGCACATTAATTAGCAGTGATAAATCTCCAATTTTGAGGTCATAAGTTAATGTCACTCCCTCAAATATATTATTGGAATATGGCTATTGTGTTTTAGCAGACTGTGGTACAGTTTAACAGTATGATATGTAGTAAGCATTAGGGACCGGATCCAGACCCCTACACACTTTCCGTACGCGTGGGGATCTGTTCGTTCGACAGAGAGAGAGGAGTGTAAGTCCCCTGTCACTTCCCTCTCCAAGTTTGTGGTCACTCCCTCAACTATATTATTTTTAATATGGCTATTTTGTTTTAGCAGACTGTGGTACAGTTTAAGGGTTAGTAAACAGTTAATTAACTACATATAATAGGAATCTTAGTAAATTTCACATACCCAAGCAATCTATATCTGACTGTATCTGATTCATCTCATCTCTACCAGCACTAAATTCTATGGGAGGGGAGTAGGGGTTTATGAAAAGCAACAACATACCATGCTTGCCAGAATCACATTTATCCTACACAGCGATTACATTAACAGCTGGGTCACATGTCAAAGATAAAGTAGGTCACAATGATTGAGCCATAAGAAAGAAATGCATTATACACAAATTCACCATAGTAACAGGATTTTGTAGCTACATAATTGTCGGAAAGCATAATTTCCCATATGCAAGGAAAAAAAGCACTTTCTAGTATTGTGATATAGAGAGAATATAATTTATTTACACTGTAATTGAATTTTATCGATGGCTAAGTGGAAAGATATTATAGTTAATAGTAATCATAAAATAGTCTGTGTATTTTATGTTTATAAATAGTTCATATGTAACTCATTGTCAAAAAACACCTGTTGTCTATACCTTTGGAATAATTCGTTATTAGTAATTATTTGTTTCATAACACAATGTCTGCATGTGCATTCATATAGGCATTGCTTTGCATATTTTGTGTTCCCGACACAATACAGCATTTAGCAATACATTTTTTGTTAACATACTAAAGTGGTCCCATTTTAGGAGCATATTTGATACTTATATCTGTACACAGATAATTAAGGAACTGCTTAATGCCCCTAAATATGTTATGTATGTCTTAGCGTACGGAACTGAGGTCCATACACTAGGACATTCATACTGTAACATCTGGCATGCGCATGCTCACAAGTAACATTAGGGCTGAGTTGCGTAAGTCCACTACTGTTATTAATTCTGGATCCGGACCCTTAGTTATATTTTTTTATATCAATTTTAATACAGAATTCAGCTTGTGTAACATCCCTGCATACTACTGTGATATATCACAAGGGTCCTGCACTCATAACTTCATATGAGTATAAAAAGTGGCCTCATCTCACTCACACAGGGGTTTGGATACAGCAGGGGTTTATGTTTGGAAGCTCTGAGTACAGTAACAGCTGAGTTTTGTATCTAGTCTATAGCATAGCACAGAGTTGCTGACTCCCCTGGAATATCTGGGAGACTCACTAAATTTGGGCAGTTGGGCAGTGAAACTGAGGGCTTAAGGCCCACAGTTTCAAGCAAACCACAGCCTCAAGTCCTGCCCCCTGCCTGGCAGCACTAGTATCCTAGTATTACTAGAGGTAGGGAGTGACTTGATGATGCAATTAAGTAAACCTAAAAAGGGGGTATTTGGTAGTCAAGGGGTGGGGCTTAATAACACAATTTGCACAAATCCCTTCATTAAGCCCCACCCCTGCAGGCATCTATGGCTTCCTTCCGGGATCTGCCGTAGGGAAGCTATTATAAGTCGGCAACCCTGGCATTGCAACATTCTAATCAGCCATTCTAACATACATATACTTATCTAATTTTTTTTTCTATACATGTAAAAACTCATTGTTTTTGTTATATTACTGTCACAAAACGCCACACTTACAGAATCAGACATTGTAGTTTCCTGGGCTTTTCAGTCCGCGCTGGCCATAATACTCCATCTCAGCCTACTCAAACTGGCAATTGCCTTATTCATGGGTGCGGCCATCTTGGATCCAGTTAGCTGATCGCTAGCCAGCCAAACATCTTCCATTTGCACAGTCACATGTTTCTAGCTGCCAATGGGATCCAAGCGCTACCTATTTCATTGGCCTACCTGTGCTAGTGCAACAAGTACTATATGTGTGAGTGTTCCTGGTTCCTGTATCTTCTGGTGGATAATCAGTTCCTTAAGTCAGCCTTGCTATTTATCATCCCTGCACTTCCATGCTGCTCAGTCTGTTCATTCATCATCACAGAAAATCCATGCTGCACTGTTAGTATTACTCATCATCGCAGCACACCATGGCTGCTCAGTCTGTATCTTATATACCTAATATACTTACTTAATATAATATACTTACTTTTAGACCTGAAGGCCTTTCCCCTGCATCTCCCCCTCGGTCTTGGTCAATGAGCAAGACTTACCAAAGAACAACTTGCTTTCACTTTGATACCGCCAACCCAAGAGTCCCTGAGCTAGATTTCCAAATTCCAGAGTCCGGGACAATATCATAATTTGCTTTTGTGTTTCTTTTTATTTAGTTTGTTGTCTATTTTTAAAACACTATTTGGTTTAATCTTTAGCTTTTACAAATCACTATCCAGTAGGACACAGGACCAAAAGTCCTTCCATCAAATCCATGTGTGCAAGTGGAGGTCATTCCCCTTATATACCCATACAAGGGACTTTCAACAGCAGGACCCTACCTTATAATCTCTTCATTGCCCCCAAAAGGGACAGTGCGGAATTTAGGATTTCACATAAGGGCTTATCCAAGCCATTACTGTATAATCTACATACCACTCACCCAACTGGTGGAATGTGTTTCTTTATGCCCCTTTTGTGGGAGTCTGGACCCATTTGAAAGTCTCAAAACATGTCATGGAATAAAAGGGTAACAAATTAAAGGTGAGTGTATAGAGTAAACAGAGATTAGAGGGGTGTTCCAATGTGACTGGGATTTCCATGGTAATATTATTACAATGTGCAGAATTATAAACAGGATTGCTTAATTTCTATTTCTTCCCTCAGGAAGATTTCAGAGGGAAAAAATAGATGCTAGTATTAAGCCCCAATCCCTGTCATTCACTATTGCGATCCATAGTGTTCCGGGGGTGGGCGGGACTTGATGACAAATATCACATCATGAAGTCCCATCCATACCTAGTAACACTAGGAATTACTATAATAACAGGCAGGGAGGAGGGACTTGTAGGATACCAAGAGAACTGCCCGAATTCTCAGAGGGCCCGATTCAATTGCCGGCGAAGTTTTCAAAAACTTTGCGTCAGTAAAAATACGACGCCTTCGCCGGCAATTGAGCGATAAAAATTCGCCCATTCAATAATTTTTTTACCGCTGCGCTAAAATAGCAGGCAGCGGTAAAAAAATAACCAGAGAAAAAAATAAATCTCTCTGTTAACGCCGCAAATCACCTCCTGCTAGCAGGAGGTGACCGGCGCTAGTGAGAGACTATTACCCAGTGCCTGAAATCACGTTCTCACGATACTTCAGGCACTGGGTAATAGCCTCAGTAGCGCCCGGCACTTCCTGCTAGCAGGAAATGATTTGCAGCGTTAACAGAGAGATTTTTTTTTTCCTCTAGCAGCTGCTCAGCGGTCCCTGGATGGCAGGGCATGGTGCCTAATGCCCTGCCATCCATGGGCATGCTGATGCTTGTAGTTCTACAAGCATCAGCATGCCCTGTTGGGGCACAACATAGGGCAGCAGTAAAAATCCGCACCTCTCATAGGTGCGGATTTTTATCGTAAAAAAAACGGCGTATTTTTTACGAAAAAAATTATTGAATAAGAAAAAAAAATAACGCTGGTAAATTTTTTTTAAAAAGCGTTAAAAATACGCCGGCGAAGGATTTTTTTCTAATTGAATCGGGTCCAGTGAGTCAGCAACCCTGATTATAAACAAATAACAGCAGACTGATTAACCAAAACAATAAAATCAAATAATAAGATTCTCCTCATAGATTGCCATGTTGATTTGTGTAGAAACAAATACCAAGTTTTTCATGGGTTTTCTACTTTACTTTGCCAATTAAACATGGTTTAGATATTTCAGTGTTTCTCATTCATTGCTTCATGTTCAAATAAGTCACTAAACAAAAGCCAGTTTCTTTAATCATGCATTCATGGTTTTTAAACCATGGTTGTAAAGCAGAATTGAGAAAAAGGTGGAATAGAAGGGGGCATAACACAGAGAAGAATCCTGCTTTCATTCACATCATTAGGGAATTCTTTGAGGGATTGTGATGCTCAGACATAACTAATACTGAAAGAAAGGAGGGAAACATTACATAATGACTTGCATGATGCTTCATGTGAAACAAACCCTTTAAAAAGGAAGCATTTCTTCTGTGAATGTGAGTGTGAAGGGAAGGCAGCAGACAGTTCGTGAGTGTGAAGGGAAGGAAGCAGAAAGTTTAGAAGGGTGTCTGCATTCAGTTTGCAAACATGGTGACATCTTACCCAGTCCCTGAAGGTTTTACAGAGATTGAGGTATTTGGCATTGGCTCAGCTCTTCTGGTTGAAGGTAAGATTTGCAATCTGTCATTGACAGACTTCTAAGATAGGTGACATCATTTTATCTGATTTATAGGCAGTCCAGAAATCTTGGTGCAGAACAGAAGACTAATATAACAAAAAAACACTCAGTCTACAATAAAATAATGTCTATATTTAGATATTTTTAACACAAACAGATTTTCTTTATGAATAACAAAATATATCACTTTAAAGCCAATTACTTATTTTACAGTTACAAATATGTTTTACAGCACAGTGTATGTTTGCACTCATCAAACAAATACATAAACCTATTTAACATTCATGTCTAAACTTAAACATACAAATTAAAGAAAACTTGGTTGTATGGTACATTTCATGCAACCATGTCAGAAAAATGACTGATGAAATAATACATGCTACATTCAGAGGTAAAATATCATCAGATTAGAAAATGTGGTAAAAGTTGCTATCAGCTTGGATAATGTTTTCTGCTAAATATAGTGCACATAACTAACCATAAAGCTTTTCGTTCTGTGAACCTATGTATACATGACAGAGAAATCTGTCAAGTTGCCAGGTTTCAGGAGTGATAGATTGCTAGGTCAATGCTCAAAATCAGTAAATGGTTGCCATGGTTACTACGCCTTTTCCTTTGCACTAGTTCAAATAAAGGTTAACACGTTTAGCATTGGGGGTAGTAGACCCTCCAATATCACCTATTCTCTTAGATACAATATGTGCTGTCCATGAGCTTCCATCAATTAGTTACTATGGTAACCACCTGTGTTTTCAAAAATATGTTTTTCAAATATCAGTTAATTCATTGAACCAGGTGAGAGTGACAGTTGAAACATCAGGAACCAGAGTATTGTGTACCTAATAGAAGGGGTCATGTTGGAAGGTTTGGAGAAGTGTTGAGTTAATTCTGTTAGTTATTATTGAATAGAATATGCCTATGGAAATGGAATTTGATAATAGGCATGTGGGATTTGAGTGGTTGTATAATGGGCAACTAAATAGAACAATTTTAGGGTTAAATAACTTGTATTTTTATTCCATACCTTAGTAATATATTGGTTTCTTACAGCTCTGCTTGGGTTCATTTTAAATGGATTGACAATTCTCTCTTTCTACAAAATCAGAGAGCTAAGGACACCTAGCAACCTGCTTATAATAAGCCTGGCGGTGGCAGACACTGCCCTGTGCATTAATGCATTCGTTGCTGCCTTTTCCAGCTTCTTGAGGTAAAATATTCACCACTTGTGAGACTCATGTTTATGAATACATTTAATGACATACAATATCTATTATATGAAGAAATTCTATTTCGCTATTGAGTTTTTTAAACAAATGCTTATAATATAATGTAAACCTAATTCATTGCCACTTAGAATGTATTTTTCATTGTAGTTTTATTCAAATTCATTAGTAAAACAAGCAAATTACCGTAAAAATGCCCAGAAATAAATTAAAAACCATACCTCAAAACCCATTCATTCTGTTTGTCACCTCTGAAAGCACTGCCTGTCTGTCTGTCACCTCATGAATGCATTTCCTACCTATCTGTGATGAGTAATAACTATTAAGTACCAATTTTGATAATGGCTCATGCCAATGTTACGCTCTTCAAAGAATAACTTGCTTTACCTGGATGAAGGAATCTTAGGAACTTAGGGCTGGATCCAGACCTTGTTAAGTGCAAGAACTTAGTTACTCCTGGGCTAAACCATGTTGAATTCAGGGGGAGTCAAGTTAATTGTATACTTTGCATGCAGGGATATATCTTTAAATTGCTTACTGCACACAGATACTGACCAGCTTTACTGTTACACTGTTATTTAGACTTGGGATAGGAAACATCACCTCTCAACTCTAATACTGTTTGCAGCAGATGAAATATGACTCCCCTGAAATGAACATGGTTTAGCCCAGGTGTAACTAAGTTCATGCACTTAACAAGGTCTGGATCCAGCCCTACGATCGGGCGTCCATAGTAGCGGCGTTGGGACGCTGGAGGGGACGTCCTCCAGCGTCCCAACGCTCACGTTACTCCTGGAGGGNTAGTTCTAGGGTGTTCAGCGCCTCCTGCAAACTTTAATTTTGCACCTTCTGTTTAACAATGTGACACCAGTGACCATCCTAGATTATAGTAAGCGTTATCATATAACACAATTGTAACCACGATAAAACAAAGCAAATCATAGTCTCCGCTATATATATATATATATATATATATATATATATATTCCCCATCCTGTCTCTCCAGATCCCAGTATTCCCATCATGTGCATCCAGCACCCAGCATCCCCCATCATGTGTATCCAGCACCCAGTTCCCCCATCATGTCTCTCCACCTCCCAGTATCCCCATCATGTGTATCCAGCACCCAGTATCCCCATCATGTCTCTCTAGAACCCAGGATCCCCATCATGTGTATCCAGCACCCAGTATAACCATCATGTGTATCCAGCAACCAGCATCCCCCATCAAGTGTATCTAGCACCCAGTATCCCCATCATGTCTCTCTAGCACCCAGTATCCCCCATCATGTGTATGCAGCACTCAGTAACCCCCATCATGTGTATCCAGTACCCAGTATCCCCATCATGTCTCTAGCACCAAGTATCCCCCATCATGTGTATGCAGCACCTGGTATCCCCCATCATGTCTCTCCACCTCCCAGTACCACCCATCATGTGTATCCAGCACCCAGTATCCCCCATCATTTGTATCCAGCACCCAGTATCCCCATCATGTCTCTCTAGCCGGTTGCAATCTCTGGTTAGAAAGTGTGGTTTCCGAAAAAGGGATATTTGAAAGTTACTTTTCGAATGTCCGTTTTTACGAAGCTTACACTTTTAGAAATTTTTTTTTATGAGTTTGGCATGCTCACCCATTCACTTTCAGAATGAACAGATCACTTCGCCGCACCTCCGCCACTGCTCGCCGGACCAAGGGGACAGGTGAGTAAAGCCTTTCTGCGGGGTTAGGGTCAGGCTGTACGGGAGGCAAAGTTAGGGTCAGGCTGCAGGGGAGGGAAGGTTAGGGTCAGGCTGCAGGGGAGGGAAGGTTAGGGTCAGGCTGCAGGAGATGGTGGGTTAGGGTCAGGCTGCAAGTTAGAGAGGGTTAGGTTCAGGCTGCCAGAAAGGAGGGTTAAGGTTAGGGTAGTGAGAGGAGAGGGTTAGGGTAAGAATTAGGGGAAGTAGTGGGGGGACTTTTTTTTAACACTTTTCGGAGCACCGAAAGCTCGGTGCTTTGTGGATCGATTGCAGTGCTTCCTCAAGGCATATGCAATCGAAATTCCAGCCAGTTCGCAACTGGCTGGGGAGGAATGGCCGATTAAAAAATTTGACATTCGGACCGGAGCCCCACATTCCTCTGTAGCACCCATTATCCCCATCATGTCTCTCCAGCACCCAGTATCCCCCTTCATGTGTATCCAGCACCCAGTATCCCCATCATGTCTCTCTAGCACCAATATCCCCATCATGTCTCTCTAGCACCAAGTATCCCCATCATGTCTCTCTCTAGCACCCAGTATCCCCCATCATGTCTCTCTAGCACCCAGTATCCCCATCATGTCTCTCTAACACCCGGTATTCCCATCATGTCTCTCTAACACCCAGTAATCCCCATCGTGTCTATCTAGCACCCAGTATACCCATCATGTCTCTCTAGCAGCCAGTAAGCCCCATCATGTCTCTCTAGTAGCCAGTAAGCCCCATCATGTCTCTCTAGCAGCCAGTAAGCCCCATCATGTCTCTCTAGCACCCTGTATCTCCATCATGTTTCTCTGGCATGTCTCTCTAACACCCAGTATCCCCCATCATGTCTCTCTAGCAGACAGTTACCCCATCATGTCTCTCTAGCAGCCTGTATTCCCCATAATGTCTCTCTAGCAATCAGTAACCCCATCATGTCTCTCTAGCCGCCAGCATTCCCAATTTATATCCTATACAATTACTTACCTTTGAAGTCCCCTCTTCTTCCGGCTGCTGCCTCACCTCCGCGGCGGGCTCTGATTTGAATGATGGTGATGTGACTTCAGGTCACTCCAGCGTCATTCCGTCATTCAGTGAGGGGGAGGTGCTGCTGGACTCTGCATCTGCCCTGCCAGTGCTAAAGCAGAAGAAAATAATCTGCAACCTGCAACAAACATTTTATAGCACCTCGTGAAAGAACTCGGTAGACTACACAACTTAAGGCATCACATTGTTCAAACACTCAAATACTTCAGTGTTCTCCTCAGAGGGTTTTAGCTGGCAATGCCATTTCTAGACCAAGCAGAGCCCAGGGTAGGAAAAAAATTGTGGTTACCTACCCCCTCCCAAAAAAAGTCTGCATCCAGCCATTCACTGTTATTCCCTTGTATGTACCCAGCCATATACTTCTACTCCTATTATGTGTATCCAGCCTCCATTTGTTACCTGGGTGCTCTACTAGGCTGTTTTTAACTGAGCACCTGGCTGTACTTTTAATACAATAAAACTGTAATTCTGGACATTGTATAGTATGGTATTACTGTTTTTTGTATTACAAGTGCAGTTGTGGAACATATACAGTGCCTGAAACGTTGCAGTCCAGGCATGGTGTATGTGTTGCTATTTCAGCAGCATATCATATGACGCTAATGTCACATAAGTGTCAATCACAGAGCAGAGTGCACCACGGAGGACAGAGGAAGAGTCAGCAGGTAAGTGAAGATAAAAGATTATCAAAAAGAAAATTGGAAAATGTGTATAGGAGAGAGAGTGGTTGGATAAATACCTTCAGAGAAAGGAGTACTGGAGGCATACAGCCAGAGGTGTAGCTAGCTGCCATGGTGCCAACATGGGGGGGTTGCATTTGAAGGGAGAAAAAGAGGAAATTCCTAAATTGGCGAGAGTCCATTCTATTGTATTAATCATAAATACAATACCTAAAGAAAGTGAGGCGCTATAGTTGAGATTGACTCAAAACAATGAACAGTTGTTTCTAATATTTATTATAT
>WWET01000190.1:711226-725036 GCA_011038615.1 Limnodynastes dumerilii | reverse complement strand
CGCCCCCAGCGATGGAGGGACCACCCCCGGTGATGTAGGGACCGCCCCCGGTGACGTAGGGACCACCCCCGCCGACACAGGAACCTCCCCCGGCGACAAAGGAACCGCCCCTATGCTTTTTACTTTTCTCCCTGAAATGACTTTTCGAAAGTAGGCAACCATGGGTTAAAGTGATGTAAACTTGATGGGCATAACAAACAGAAACCCCTTTCCATCTCATTTAGGGTACAGCAGGAAAAGGTACAGGAATGGGTACAACTTTTCCTATGAAATACCCCAAAGTGACATCTAGCAAACTACCCTGATGTTAACTGTGCACACTGCAGATAAGCAAAGTAATAGACCTGAATCAGGGAGAGAGTTTGAGACCATGGGCTGGATCCAGACTTAAGAAGGAGCTTGTAATTAAGGACCAGATCATGACCTAATAACGTCAGGTCACTTACGCACGCAAGATACGTAAATGGCCTGACTTCACTGGAGGGCACTATAGTAACCCTAGTGTATAAACAATTACTTTGTTTTGCCGAGCACATTTCAGTGGAATTAGGCGGTACTTCCTCTCCCCCACTAAAGCAGGCGGGGGGAAGCAAGCAAAGTGTACAGTGTGGGAGGGGGTTCCCACACTGCTGCGGATCAGAGGTCCCATGAACCATTGATATGCATGAGAGAGATAATGCAGGCTTATGGCAGCGTAAGCTGCCATAAAGCCAGCACGAGAGAGAGGAGTGACAGGGGGCATGCACTTCACTCTCACTCGCGGACGTACAGACCCCCGCAAGTACGGAAAACGTACAGGGGTCTGAATCTGTTCCTAAGAGAGGAAGGTTACACCTTCTTAAAACCATGTTGATTTCAAGGGGAGTCAAGTTAATTGTATTCTTTGCATGCAGGGATATGAATGCTTTGAATTGCTTACTACACACAGATAGTGACCAGCTTTACTATTACACTGCTATATAGACTTGGGTTAGGAAACATCCCCTCTCAACTCTAACACCCTGATTCAATTAACCGTGATATGAAAAATTTCACTGTTTTCACCTAATTTGCATACAGCTGTACTTGCCTGCAGGCCGAGTCCACAGGCAACAGGAATCCCCTATGCAAATGCCTCTTGCTAGTAAAGGCATGATTTGGAAAGGAGGAGCAGGGTGCGATGTCCACAAACATCAACGCACCTCAGGCTATCACCGCGTGGTTTGGATATGTTTTCAATTGCTATTGCATTGCGCGCATTTCCAAGTTTTGTGACTGGCAAGAGGAGGTGTAATAGAACATGAGGGCATGAATATAAACTGGAGGGTGGTAGATTCGGAGGAAATGTGCGGAAAAATTACTTCACTGAAAGGGTGATAGATAAGTGGAATATCAATAAAATAGAGTTCTGGAGTTAGCTGCGCTTAAAACACTGTAGCCAAAAACAAGGATTAAAAGAGGGTCCTACAGCCTCATTAAAAATAGGAACAACAGAAAATAAATAGTCCCTTTGGATAGCGCTGTGTATAATAAAAATTTGACTAAAAAAATTCTAGATAAATAAAAAGAAGAAAAGGCTAGATGTGCAAAAACAAAATTCAATAGTTCTTATGTGTCCATCTCCTTTCTTAGCACTCAGTAGAACTTACCATGTAAAAAACAGAGAAAAAAAGGAAATGGTTTAGATCACAATTTAATAAAACATAAATGACACATCATAAAATAACAATGAAGTTAAAAACCTCTAATGAGGTCGAAAGCAAAGCACAAAGTCCGTACCTGTCGGTACACGCTGGTGAACGAGGTTCAAAACTGGCTGTTTGGATGAAGAAATGCCCGGGAACCGTCCTGGATGGAGAATGTCAGGGGGGAACCAAAGGATGAACCCGTTGGGATGAAGTGCAGTGCTATGGACTCACTGGATCACCGTCTGACATGTTTTAAAGGAGTCGCCTATTTTTCAAAGTGGTGATCCTTTGGAGTATGGGGCCAGTATTTAAAGCCCGCCGGAGAGTCTAATTGGTGGACAATGCTGCACACCTACCTATTAATTGGTCTGATGCCATTCTAAAGCTACAAAACTCTTTCTAACAAATTAAAACCGTGGGGATATCATTATATAAATGGGAGCAGACATAAAAACCGTAGGACATACTCATAACATATCTGCATGATAATAACATTATTGATCGATATAATGAAATAGATAATATCACATTAAAAACGCATACATATAAACAATGAAGCCATTTCCTTTTAAAACATATAAAGTGGTGGATACGATATAAATAAACAAATAAGATAATGAAAAATGACAAAAAATGATTAAATACCAGAAAATACATAAACAGAATATAGAAATCCGGAATTAAATATGCAGAAGGAAAGTAAAAAATAAAAAAATAAATGGATCACAAAGTGGAGGGGGACAAAACAATATAGTGTATATCCTAGTAATAAACTAAGAAAAACAAGGATTTAATAATCAGTGATACAAAGTGTGCAATATGACATAAAGGATGAAATAACAAAATATGCCAGGGAGTGAGTAGTACATAGAAAAAAATGGGGGTAGGATTATCACATAATACTTGGGGATATCCATGTGAAAAAACAGTGAATAAATAAAACAATTTAATGTATCTCTGAATGATAAATTTGGAGAACCAAATTAGGAGGAATATGGGTATGACAGGGGAAAAAAACTATAGTGAAAGGTAGGGATATGGGAAATCCCTGAATGAAAAAAAGAACAAAGAAATGGACATTAAAATACCATGACCTTATCTGGGAGTGGAGGATGGGGATATGGGAAATCCCTGAATTAAAGAAAAAACAGGGAAATGGACATATAAAAAACCATGACCTTATCTGGGAGTGGAGAATGGGGATATGGGAAATCCCTGAATGAAAGAAAAAACAGGGAAATTGACATATAAAAAACCATGACCTGGGAGTGTGTAAGGGCCTGATCCAGACCTACGAAATTGCTGTCCGACGGGCGAGCGTACGCCCGTTTTTTGCGTATTTTCTTACGAAAATTCGCACTGCGCATGCCCAGTATGACAGCTTCCTGTCGGCTGGACGACATGAGCGTATAGCGGTCGTATGGTGTGCGAATTTTTCGCTCGAGGGGCGTGCGTTCAGTACGACGGTCGGCTGGGCGCTCGTTTTACAACAGGGAGGCGGGGATAGCCATTTAAATTGTACAGTATGGGCGTGCTAAGCCCGTACGCTCAGCGTATTTTGTGCTAAAATTCGTACGGCCGACGGTCGTACCCAGTGTAGGGTATAGCCGCCGTAAGCAGGGACTTTACTATGGGAGTGTTAGGGGCGTGTATGTTGATACGCCCGAGCGAACGTTCGCATTCGCCCGTCGTGCGAAAATTTCGTAGCTCTGGATCAGGCCCTAAGTCACTAAACACCCAATGTAAATATATATAGAAACCAAGAGATATATGGATAAGACATAGCACAAACAAAAAGGGGCCCTTATTAAGAAATATTGAAATTTAAATTAGGAGAATCTATAGTGGCACTTACTAAACTAAATAGAGATCTGAGGAATATTAAAATTAAGCTAACTGTAAAAGAATAGTGGAACCTAAAACCAGGAAAAAAACTAAAAATACCTAGACCTATGTCATATTGGAGAATTGAAATGTTCAATGTAAGGGGGCCTACCTAAAGAATAGTGAACCCTAAAACTGAAATAAAACCTAAATATAACTATACCATATGTCATATTAGAGAATTGGAATATTCAAGGTGGGGGACCTAATTGTAGAAAAATAGTGAACCCTAAAACCGGATAACCTGAACCCTATGACTTATTGGAGAATTGTAATGACAGGAACCGAGTGAACAATAAAAAAAACAAAAGAAAAGAAGTAATAGTAATTAACCCTAAAAACCTGAAAATCTAAAATGTATCCTAAAGGGGGAACATGACCATAAAATCATAAGTGCCCAAAGGCATATATAAAAAATAATAATAAAAAGAGACCTAACCGTATTGGAATAGTGTACCCTAAAAATCTAAAAGCAACCTATAATAACTATTTACAAAACACTAATAATGGAGAAATAAACAGACCATGTAGAGATAAAACCGGATAAAAGGATAATTTAAATGAATAAATATAAAATAGTATAAAATAAATATAAATACATATTTCTGTGGATTAGGCAAACCTAAAAGGGAATCAGGGGAACTAAGAATATAGAGAGACATCATTCCTTTATTCAATGGGAAATTTCCTTTGATCGACTAATCCACTTACGGTACCTGGTATTCCCAGAGGGTCTCCCAGCCTGGTACTGGCCAGGCCTACACTGCTTAGCTTCCAAGACCAGGCTATTTTATGAAGTGTCATTTATGTTTTACTAAATTGTGATCTTAACCATTTCCTTTTTTTCTCTGTTTTTTACATTATGACTTCTACTGAGTGTTAAGAAAGGATATGACTTAAGTACTATTGAATTTTGTTTTTGCACACCTAGCCTTTTCTTCTTTTTATTTATCTAGAATTTTTTTAGTCATAAGTGGAATAGCCTCCCATCTGAGGTGGTTGAGGGTTACACAGTAGAACAGTTTAAACATGTTTAGGATAAATATAAGGATATCCTAAATCTCAAACTAAAATTGAGGGTAAATAGGGTCTAGGGTCAGTATAGTTTTAAATAAACAATTTGGCAGACTGGATGGGCCATCTGGATCTTATCTGCCGTCACTTTCTATGTTTCTATGTTAAATATGCGCAGGCGAGAGGGGAGTGAAGTTCACTCCCCTCTCTCATGTGGACTGACATACCCCCACACCTACAAAAAGCGTGCAGGGGTCTGGATCTGGAACTTTAACATGCACTACTAAATATAGTCCATTGTTAAGACTAAAGTATAAGAGTGGGCATTCCCAATGCAAAAAAATGTTATCCCCTTCTTAAAACTGTTTCAAGGAAAGGCTCAGACCATAGTCTATATTTACGTGCATGGTTCCTGCTAGTAAAGTTACACGCACTAGAATCTGTAATACAAAAGTCATTGACAGACATAGGCATGTATCTTTCTGTCAAAGAAAGCCATATATCAGTGCCAACAATTTGTGCCAGTGTGATAAGTGCATTGTCCTACTGGGGCAAAGAATAAAGAAATCTACTTCCTCTGTGTGTGTAAATATTTTTTTCTCCAAATCCTGCCTATAGTTGTCAAGGCATTTGTGCCCTGTGCCTTTGTGCCCTGTGTAGTACCAATGTAAGAGTAAGCAGAGGCAAGGGATTTAAACATCTAAGAACTTACTCCCTGTTGCATGCAACTTCAAATCTGTAAAATCATATTGTTAGGACACTCCGGAATTACCTGTGGAGTACCAGGGTAGTCCAGGAGGGAAAATGTGGATACACCGGTTTTACCTGTAAAGTACCGGAGTGATCCTTGAAAGAACCCACAGAAGTGAGCGAGCAAGCTTCCAGGGTCCGGATTCTTACCTTTCAGGTGGTTTTCACCAGAGTCCCTAATGGTGGGGATGGACAGGAGCGGCCCCTGAAGGCGTGGTCGTAACCCTGTTGAACTTGGACTCGGAGGAAAGGAATAAACAAACACCCCACAGTGAACCAAAGAGGACTAGAACAACGAGTAAGAGGGGAGTAAGAGGGAGCAGAACCGGTAGGTAAGGGACTACCGGGGACAGACAAACAAAGAACAATAAACGAGGCACTGAAGACAAGAAGCGGATCACGATACAAACAGACTGACTGGGGCTACCGCACACACAAGCACTCAAGAGTCTCAGAGAGATACAAACACACGCAAACAGGAGAGACCAGGGGAGCCGGGAAGGTAAGTACAAAAGATGGTGGGAGAAATAAGGACGGGAAACACTAGGCAACAGGTGGGTAGGAAAATAGGCAGGGCAGGAGGTCAGGCAACGGTCAAATCACTAGGAAAGCAAAGCAAGACACTAGGCACACAAGGTTAGCAGGACACAGTTCTGACAGGCAGAGTCTATAACTGGCAGAGAGGAAGTGACAGGGTGCACTTTAAATAGACAAAGCCAGAATGTGATTGGTGCAAAACAGTAACAGCCTTGAATGAGGAGGCGTCTCCCAAAAGGGCTGGGAATGCCTCTTGTTCAGTAAGGAGCCCAGAGCGCGCGCCAGAAGAAGAGACGGCACCCACGTGGCTGGTAACCATGATGCCGTTGCTAGGGGAGCCGTCGGCTGGGAGAGGAAGTGCAGCGCGCGTGAGAGCAGGAGCAGAGAGGACCGTAAGATCGGAGGTATGGAGAGTGCGATGCAGCAGCGGGCAGCCAGAAAAAGGTAAGGAGAGGTGAAGAAAGGGTTCCTGATGGTAAGTGGGAACGGAGACCGAGGAGAGGCATCTGACAGGCGTGAGCTGGAGGCGGGCGGAGGGAGTGAGGCAACGGCTGTCCCTAACACATATATGTGATAACAAGTAGCTCAGAATCCGCTATCAGGACCATGGAGAGATCCCACACAAGTGATATTTACCGGCAACATATCATCATCAACATCCTCTTTATCAATCAGTCATAGTCCTGCACCCATTTTTCTAGAGTAAGCTCACTCCCCTAATGAATCCATGAGCTAAAGGGGGGTTGCTGTTGGGGGAAAATATTCATCACAAGGGATCAAGAAAAACTCACAGATGGAATCGTATCTCTGTATCTGGTCCCTAGTTGTTAATGGTGATAGTCAAAGCTCTGGCATATATTTATTTTCTTAATGTTTTATCAAAATAATTAATTTTATATCACACAGATCCTTACTGGCTGCCTCTAGACAAGTGTAGCTTGTAAATTTCAGTTAAACAATTTAACATTTAACACCAGTGACCGTCCTAGATTGTAGTAAGCGTGTAAGCGTCATAAAACACAATCTTTCAAACAAAATAAAAGAAAGCAAATCATAGTCACTAATATACAATACATATAGTGTCCCAGTCTACGCTATACACATCCGACTTCATCATAAAAACTGCCATTCATTACAGACTATGGACCGGATTCACACCTAAGTAGCTCCGGCTTCTTAGGTGCGTCATTTAAAAAAATTTAACTATTGCGCAGTTAGTTACTACCAGTTAGGCTTAGGAAGTTTAGGAAGAAAGAGACGTGGTTATGCTGCCTCAGGGAGTGCTTACTTAGAAGTGGGAGGGGGGAGGGATTTAGATTAGCCAGGGAGGGCGAGGGAGGCAGGGAAAGGCCTACTCCATGTGTAGTTTCCTTTTTAAGAAGGAAACTATGCATGGTTAGTTAAGGTCCCTTTTATTGATCACCCTAAGGATCACCCAAGGGATGCCAGCGAAACATATTAAAAAACACACAGCAAACTTAAATAATAAGTGTTGTCATTAACAAGACAATGTAAAAAATGATTAAAATATATTGAGTGGGGGAGCTACATAAGGCCTCTTATTAAATTGTAATTCTGTGTGAATAATTGCCTATTTTAATTCATAAAGTGTCTAGTAGTTACATCTAAGCCAGAGTTTATATGTGGTGTTTTATTAATAAATAATAAATGTTATGTTTTATTTTCTATTACACAAATTGAGCCTATTGATGAAGATTTAAAGAGTGTGGGAGTGATTTAGAGGCTGAAAATAAGAACTTAAAGTTACACCTGGGCAAAACCATGTTGATTTCAGGGGGAGTCAAGTTAATGTTATTCTATGAATGCAGGGAGAATGCTTTGCTTTTACTTATTGCACACAGATACCTGATCAGCTTCACTTTTAAACTGCTAATTAGACTTGAACTGGGAAACATCACCTTTTAACTATAATACTGTTGCAACAAATGAAATTTGACTCCCCTGAAATCAACATGGTTTAGCCCAGGTGTAACTTTAAATTCTTATTTTCAATCTCTGAATCAGGGCCTCTGTCCTTGTATTCTCATTTCCTTTCAACACGCCATCTCAGCCCTGATTATGCACAGTGAAAAGTTTCATAAAGAAACACAACACTATTTATGTACACCCACACTGATTCTGTCCCAGTATTTGCCTCAACAGTAGATGATTTGTCCCCTTTTTAAGAACTGTGGACTTGATCCAGACTTAAGAAATGTGGCTGATTTGTAAGTATGCATTTGGATCGTTAGATTCAAAACTTCCGCACTTTATGCCTTCATGTCAGTGGCCGATTGTGTTCTTCGACTACACAAGATAGAATGGGGAAGGATTTAAAATGTACTGTAAGGGCCAAGTTAAGTTTTTATGTATGATCTTGATTTCTGTGTCATCACTATTTTATGTGAGGAAGACGCAGAAATATAAAAAAAAAAGGTAGTAAGTGAGGGGAATCCCCTACCTTTAACCTTATGGATGTGAGGATGCTGTGGTGATCCAGCATCAAAAATCTAATTTCGCTGTGGTCGGAGCTCCAACTGGAGCTCTGAATCCAGTCTAATGTGTTGAGTAGTTTACGACTTTTGTTGTTGTGTCAGTTTACAACTTTGTCAGCAGTTACTAAATTGGAGTTTATTTTAAATTCATCAAGAGGTAGAGGCAGGTACCAAGAGCATGTTCCCATATCGCCATAATAGTAATAAGTAAATTATAAAGAAGGTGTTAGTTATTAGTGCATTTCATGGTTAAATGCCAGCACAGCACAATTTACCCCAGAATCTGTTCTATTCAAATGTTCTCAATGGATTAGTCTGTAAACAGCAGACTGTCTGCACTAACAGATGTTTGAAAATCAGAACAGGATGAATGCAGAAAAATAGGTCACTAGACAAAACATCTGGAGCCACAAGTTCCAGACATGAAGAAGATTCACCTAATGTCAGATACTTAATGAAAATTACACTTCGTTATAAATCTGTCAGAGACCTATTACAAGCAGTTACTTGTGGCTAATGATTTTAAAAGTTTCAGCATTATTATAATTTTTCCTTCATATTTTTTTATCTCTTCTGCTTGATTATCACTTTCTTGTTATGTTTGTCAGATAGTAATATTTGTCTCTGCTCAAATCCTACATATAGAATAAACCCACATAATTAGAAGATAATGGGCCTGATCTAGACCTACGCTCGGGCTACGTTTCAACACGTAGCGTATTTACGCTTTGGTAATTAGTATGCACTGCCCTAGGCACTCCCCTCAGTCGTTTTACCAAACCCTACCCTAACTTTTCCAAGCATAACTGCTGTTGGCCGGAATGGCTGAACGTACTTACGTGCCTAAGCATGCCCACACTGTACGATTCACATGCCCCACCCGCCTCCGAAGCATAATTACAGGTGTCCTATGGCTGGCACGCCCCTTCGTTCATAGTTACGCTGTGGACATCGTAACATCTCCCGTGCACATGGGCAGGACATGGAAAAGAGCGTTTTTACGACTATGGCGAGCGAAAATACGCAAGCAGGCGTAGGTCTGGATTAGGCCCAATGTTACAGAATGTTATAGTATATATCATATTGAAATGCCAGTAATGTTCATCCATAATGATTATGGCAGGGGGCGCATAAGACATGTTACCACAATAAACATGATCAGGTGTCCTTGATGCTGTCAGTGTGCCAGCCCAGGCAATTGAATATGCTGTCTCTGTGTCTAGGGCATCCACATACACACTATTTAGAAGTGGTGTATCTGTAGGTATATTTTTGTTGAAGGTCGCTATTCAGTGTTTTACTAAAAGCTGTATAGGAAGACAACAGAACCATCTATTAAATGTGTTATTTATTATTTATATTTTTACCACGGTAATATTAAAAAAAAAATATTTGATATGACTATTATTTAACTATTTTTTTCTACAAGAGCCACTGAAAACCCAAGTCCTGACTGTCAATTTGTGCAGGTGGAAATTTACATCTGGGTGCCCTAGACACAGGGGTCATGGGACCTGATTTGCGAACGTACCTCTATATACACACATACGAGATACATAAGAGCAATTTATAGATTAAATCAACCAAACCCCTAGTCCTGGCACTGCCACCTACAGACGGTTCTCTGTGCGTGGTTCTTTATTGTGAATCACACGGAGGCCATCTAGGTGCTTAAAGTTAATCAGCATTTACGTAACTGCAATTAAACGCAAACGTAACAACTCAAAATGTTTTTGTATTCAATTGTAGATTATTTTTTACTCTTAAATTATTTAAGCGATTTGTTTTTTACTACTATAATAATGCCACATTGTAGACCGGATTCACAACTACGTGTTTTGGTAAGGTACGGGCCTAATTTCTAATGCGCACGTGTAGTAAATATTTTACGCTATCTACATAGCGTTTTGTTACGTACGTTGTACATGCGGTCTTAAAAGATTATTAGCATTAGCGCAGCACTTAGAATTCGGCATGTACCTTACCACAACACGTAGTTATGAATCCGGTCCTGTAAGTTTAACCCTTAATGTGCAACAACATGCAAAAAAATTTTTTTTTAAATAACAAATATTGAAATTAATGAAAATAGAAATGTTTTCTACAGTATTAAAGATCTACTGCCATTAAAAACACATACACAAGACGTATAGGCAAGTACCAAACCATAAATAAATCAACTTAGGCGTGGTAGAGGTCTACCTTATCTTTTTCTGTGCCCATGTGCTGCTCATTTGCATTAAGGACTAATTCTGTGCTGATGCGTGAATCAGTTCTGTCAGCCATCTGTGAATAAGTCGGCCCTGGTTTCCAAGCATATGTTTGAGTTCTGTGCAGTATATCTGTTTATAAAAATACGCAGAGATTCTGCAGGTATCACAAACACCTACAACTGAAGCAGTGCTTAAAACCATCTTTCCTGAATGCTATCAAGGAAAGTTCCATAACCTAATTAACCTCATGAAGGCTGTTAGCAGTAAAACGTCTAACCCGCTGATTCAAGCATCTTGCAAATTCTGACAGTTAACAGCAGCTCAGATTCATAGGGCCTGATCCAGACATACGATGTTGCGATGAGCGTAGTAACGCTCAGCGTAACATCTATGCACTCCCCCTATCCCAGCGTATTTACCATTGCTTACACCGGCTGAAGGCTACCCTAACTTCAGCCGGCATAAGCGAAGGTAAATACGCTGGGACAGCAGCGTAGTTACTAAATCCCCTCCCTCCCTCCCTTATTAAACTACTACAGACAGCCGATTTTACACTTACGCCTGGCGTATTAACGCAGGGCAGCGTTAGTCTGGATCAGGCCCATAGTGAGTAGTTCAAGGGGGATAAGCCAACATCCACAATGGGCGTGCAGCTGTCATATCAGCTGACACCTAGAAAAACAGTTCCAGGTACTGGCAATAGAATCTGGTGGTGGAGAGAGTGCATTAGAACATTTTGTTACTGGCTGTTAGAGGGAACCCTATACCCAAGACGTAGGCCCTATTACACTATACTTCCTGTACGTGTGGATGGCTGTCAGAAATCAGTCTGTATAGTGCAACCCAAAGCATTTCTAAATGTTAGAGTACTTGGCCAGATACATTTTTATGATTACTGACTCTTTTATCTTGCGCACTATCTGTTTTTTTTATAAAAATAAAAAATAACATGTTTCTGCTTTAGGAAAAAATGTAAATATGTCAATAAAAGTTATATATTACAAGAATATTGTATAGTTATTTCTTTTTGTTCCAAATTATTGCAAGTACATTGTTTCCCCTGTGTATCATTGGCTTTGTTCTATCTGTCTTTAATTGGAAACCTATGTTTAAGCTATTCCATTTATTTGCAATATGTGCATCTATTTATAGCTGAATATTTTGCTTTCACTTCTATGTGCATATTTGGTGTTGTTACATTTCAAAATAAATAAGGCAATGACCAGTAACTTTTATTAATTGTTACAGAGATAGTGGACCATATTCACATCTAAGAACGTACCTACAGTAAATATATGCATGTCTTGGGCACACTTTGGTGTTTTTTTGCGATTTGTGCATGGCCCATCTAGATGTAACGCACGGAAAACCTGTTACGCACAGAGTTTAACTCCATGCCTCCACAAGAAGGGGCGTGCCACTATTCCATCAGTAGGAAGTTAAGAAAATTGGGTGTGGGGAGGCATTTAAATAGAGCAGTATGGGCTGAGTTTGCAAAGTACGCACATACTTTAGCAAAACACGCAGTTAAGGTAGCCCTATGGTTGTGGACGTCAGTAAAGGTCCGTAAGAACAAAGGGGGTGTTCCGCGCATACTTATTTCCTTCCTACCTGTGGATCAGGCCCAGAGATACTGGTACACGTGATAGCATATCTCTGCTTACATACACGCTGTGCATGCATATATCAGAATTGTACACAACTGCAAACATTTGAACCAGCTGCAGGGTATATCAAAGCCCAAGAATATAATAGTAGACTGCAGTTCCAAATGTAACTGAATTGTGCCTAAGAGTTATGTGCCTGTATGCAAGGGGTCACAGATCCAGTTACACTTACACTCCCATCTCGCCCTTAACCTGTCCATTCATTTTGTGGGGTTTCCAAACCGAAGTTTTCTTTTTGCATTTGAGTTTGGATCAGGTCAACTATTTATTAAAGAGCATCAAGTGTTAAAAACCTTATTTTCACATGACAATTGTCACTACAACATATACATTATTATTTCCTCTTTTATCTTGCATATCACAGTTGATGTCCCCAAATAGAAAATGACAAAAATAGTCTGTAAAAAAGTTATATTAGGCAGAAAAAAATGACTGCATATTTAAGTATTGTAACATTGGATTAGAAATGGTAATAAAAACAAAGCCATTCTGTTTTGTCCCTTATCCCACGGTGCTGTGAAATCCCATTACATGCCTATAATGAGGATCAGAGCACAGGCTGCCTCTTATGGTTCTGAATGATGTTCTTATTGAATCACACATGCTGTGAACAATGCTGCATTGTTGTGTGTTGCCATGTGCTAAGGGCAGCTGACAGTTCTTAGTAGGCACAGTGGATCCCAGCTCTTCTCTTGTACTTTATTTATTGATTAATGAACTTTCTAAACATCCAATTAGTGGCAAAGCCACATACCATTACAACATTCCTCTGAAACCTTACTTCACATAGTAGCAGCTATGAATGGCCCTTATTTGTTTGTCGGCTGAAAATATTGTCATAAATTGTCCCCATTTTATTTGTATAAGGGACATAATTACATTGTGTAAAAGATCACTTAGCCAGGATGGGGGATGGGTGCAGGGGTAGTGAGCAGCTATTTCCTATCTGTTCCCAAGAATACAGATGCAGTATATAGAATTGTCAAAAAAGAAAAGGAGCGCTCAACTAAGGCAATGTGGTGGTATGCTGGAGGGGGGGATAACTGGTCAATATGCATATGCTCCTCAATGCATTAGAGATGGATGTCTGTAATGTAGCAGGTTTCCCAAACTTAGTGTATGTAGATAAATCCCAGAGTAGTATATGGCAGTGGCACTAAGTTCCAAGTACAAGTTAAGGCAAATAATAAGGTGAGTGTCTTTCACAGTCATGGAGAGTGTCTCAATACAGGCAAAGCCATTGACAAAATATCTTGTCCAGCGGTATTAGGTGCAGATATGTATTGTTAAGGTAGAGAGAGTACAAAGAAAACAACAAGGGCAGAGTGCATTTAGCGCATTATCAACAAATACTCCCAGCCAGCAAGTCTCAATGTGTTTCATTGCGCTATGGTGACTTTCTCAACAGTCTGTGCAGAATGAATAGATGGGGGGTATAAATAGAGTATGCCCAGCAATATGTAGGGAGGGCAACCAGGCCCCTCATTACCAGAATAAGGGAGATATGAAGGGGTTACAAATTACACAGTGTCTCCCACCATTTTAAGACCACCAGGATTCTGAAAAGCTACAATTTATAGGGA
>WWET01000190.1:679584-697194 GCA_011038615.1 Limnodynastes dumerilii | reverse complement strand
GCCGACGTAAGGAAGGGGCCAGACGCCTGCACAGGGGGAGTGCCAGGGGGGAGTCAGCGATGTAACGCTGAGGGTTAGCACGCTCAGCGCTACATCGTTGATCTGGATCAGGCCCAATGGGGGGATTGTTGCCAGTCGTTGATGCTGCTGACGTAGCCTGAAGCTGTGCCGTATCGCCAGAGTGGCTGCGGGTCCTGCTGTGCCGGGTTCGATGGCTGGATGAGGCACTGGTATTCACCCCCTGGGCAGACGACTCTGGTGCTGTTGCAGGCTGCGTGCTGTTCTCAGCTGGAGGTGTCACAGCTGGCTGCATCCGACTATCTCCACTGGATCTGCTGGAGGATGATCTGTGCCTGTATTGTATAATGGTCTCTTAATCACTCAGCGCTTGATAGCAGCTGTATGATACAACAAAATGGCTCCTCCAAAGCCTGGTAAATTGTGACAAGAAAGAGATTGTTGTGGTTCTAACAGCGCTTGGCAGTAAGAAAAAATGGGAGGCTTCAATAAAATACAACGGTTTTTATTTAGGTTTGAATAAAAATTTGTCTGATGATAGTACAGTGGATATTTTTCCCTTCTTTTTCTCCAAAGTAATTAGGGAACTAATTGTAAAGGTAGTCTTTGTTAAAAGGAAGCAATGTTGTAATGCATATTCTGCTTATTGCATGATTATAATAACAGTCTCTTTGTAGGGGAGATGAATAGGGTTGAGGTTGGTACAGTTTCCCTTGTATATTTATTTATTTATACAGAGCTGTCAACAGAAAAGTGATTTACTGTAGATTTTCTCCCCTTGTAGTGTAGCAGTATAACAGTAATTGTTTCCACATAAGTGTATAATCCTTTTAGTAATGTAACAGTAATCCTTTTGCAGGGAAAAAATGTAGCAAAAATCCTTTTGCATAAAAGGTAACAGTATTTCTTTTGAAAGAAAACAGTAACAAAAAAACCTTTTGCAAGAGAAGAAATAAATCCCACTTGTGCAGGGAGCCGCTTCTTACCGCATGGATGTTAAAATGTCCATATTTTTAACCCGGGTAACCTGGACAAGAGATATGCAGGATGAGAGAGCTGTTTCCGTGGGAGGTTGTAGATCAGCTGTTTTGTCTCCTACTGACGCGTTTCAGCCGAGCACCGGCCTATGTCAAAAAATGATCTGTGCCTGTGACATGTTCCCTGGTGAGACTCTGGAACAGAAGCACTGTTAACAGCAGCATTGGCAAGAGGGGACCTAACATCTTGCACATTTTGCACAGCGGGCAATTTATAAGTGTCCGTTGGTAGGGGGGAACGTGACCTATGCTGTTCACTAGGGCGGCCATAGAAGTTGTGAGTGGGAGGAATCGGTGACTGCCAGGGCCACGGGCAGTAAGGGATGGGAAAAGGTGGGGTTCCATAGGTTGATAGGGTATAACCTAGCGTCATGATGTCTCCCATGCGATGGAGGTACTGCTGTAGCCAAAGCCTGTGAGCCGCCAGAAGGATTGACTTGTGGACCGGAAGTTGAATTGGACGCGCATCCTGCAATATGGCCACCGGAAGAGAAGGAGCTGAAAGCCGCCTAGGGACCGGAGACGGAGATTGAAAACAATGCTGACCCCTTCTGACCACCGGACATCCCCGTGGCCTGGGGGTGTCCGGAATAACGTCAGAGGATACATCTCTAAGCTGAGCTGGGTGGGTGATCACTCTGCGCGGGTGAGGCATGATGCGCAATAAGCAGAAAACAGGCAAGATTAAGGAGAAAAGAAATAAATTAAGTGAGAGAAAGAAAAGGGAAGATGAAAGGAATGAGGGAAATTTGAAAAGCGAAGATAGAAAAGACAGAAGGTAAGAGAAGTCAATTTATAACAAATTTTAGACAGTAATATATAGGTAAAAATTATCAACACTTAATCCTATCTGGATAGGGTCTTGCTTCAAAGAAATTGATGAAGAAGAGAGGGAGCTCCTCCCATGAGCCACTCTATAAATCAGCTAACCCCACCCCCAAGTTCAAACTAACCAACCCTAAACCTAAGGTTAGGTGGCACCATGAGCTTGGGTCACCCAGTGAGTTTAATCTCACTATGGGCTAAATGCTTAGCCCTGTGTTTTCCAAATAGTTGTAATAAAGAACATTTCCTATTGCTAATGGGTGTTACGTGGAATGGCCCTATTTCAACAATTACCCATTTCCAATAGTGGTGTAGTGAGCTTAAGGTTAGGCAGCGAAAAGGGGAAGGTTAGAATTAAACTGTAAGACATGGAGGGTTATGGTTAGATTGTGGGAGAGGAAGTGTTAAGGTTAGACAGCTAAAAGGGAAAAGTTAGGGTTAGACTGTGGGACAAGAAGGGTTAGGGTTAGACTGCTGGACAGGGAGGGTTAAGGTTAGGCTGATAAAAGGGAAATCTTCCGGGCGCTGTCACAGCGTTTTCTTTTTTTCAGACATCTCACAACAACATTACCATCACTGCTTTACTGTAGGGATGCAGTTTGCTCCAAAACATCCATTCTAAATGGCAAACCACCTCTGGATATAACACATAGCGAGATAGATATAACACATATCGAGATGGATTTAACACAAAGCGAGATGGATATAACACATAGCGAGATGGATTTAACACATAGCAAGATGGATATAACACATAGCAAGATGGATATAATACATAGCAAGATTGATATAACATGTAGCAAGATGGATATAACTCATAGCGAGATGGATATAACACATAGCGAGCTGGATATAATACATAGCAAGATGGATTTAACACATAAGGAGATCGATATAACGCATAGCGAGATGGATATAACACATAGAAAGCTGCATATAATACATAACAAGATGGATTTAACAGAGCGAGATGGATTTAACACATAGCAAGATGGATATAACACATAGCAAGATGGATATAACATAAAGCTGGATGTAACATATGTTTTCCATCTTGCTATGTGTCGTATCCATTTCATTAAGTGTTAGATCCAGAAAGCACTATTTAGTGTTACATACCCTTTATCGTTATTTTATGGAAAATAGGTACACCTGGTGGGCGTGCCCGTAAAGAAGGCGTGGCATTTCAAGTGAAAGGACGTGGCTTGAATATGCTCTAATTTGCATGTATAACATGGTTGCCTACTTTTGCTAATGAATATCAGGGAGATAGGGCCTGATCCAGAGCTACGATGTAGCGCTGAGCGTACTAACGCTCAGCGTTACATCGCTGACTCCCCCTGGCACTCCCCCTGTGCGGGCGTATGGCCCCTTCCCCGCTGGAGGACGTCCCCTCCAGCATCCCTACGGCGCTACTATGGACGCCCGATCTACGTACTAGCGACGGCGGCCGTAGCTCTGGATCAGGCCCATAGTGAGAGCACTATCAAGGCGCTGCAACAAAGGGGTGTGTCCTGTACCGCCAAAGAGGTGTTGGATGAAATTAGAATCAGGGAGATTACCAAACACTTCAGGGAGTCAGGGAGATTACCCAATCTTCAGGGAGTCTCCCTGATATTCAGGGAGAGTTGGCAACTATGATGTATAATAAGGTGAAAAATTTAATTTTACACCTTATAATATAAGCTGAAAACTCACAGGAGAGGGTCTTTTCACTTTAGCAGAGCTGTAGGAGTCTGGCCCCCCAGCTCTGTTATAGTGATCAGATGCTGCAGGACTGGAAGGTGAGTATAGGGGGGAGGGAACTGCTGGGTCAGAATCCTGTACAAAAGCCCTTTTAACAGGTAAAAACCATTACAACAAGGTACCGTACCTGCTAAATAGGTACAGTTGGAGGGTATTTATTGTGTTATGTTATATCTAGAAAGTTGTAATTTTGAATTTAACTTATACGAATGAACGTTGTTTGTATATTTTATGTATGTGTGGATTTCGAATGCTTGCTGAGAGGTCAAAAGTTCATTCAAGTCAGATTTCCTTTAGTTAAAGCCAGGGGAATAACAGGCAAAATCTCAGCTCTGTAAATTACGGTTTACGTAATACACAGTACTAATTCTCATACAGCAGCTACTTTCTTCCAAATATAACTACCATGGATTTCCCTAGTCACATGGCCTGCGGAGGAGAATCTATGTGAGCAGACAGGAACATACACTGCCGTGTTATACAGAAAAATTCATACAAACATCATTATTATTACACAATCTAAATTGTGTATTTATTTTTACTTCTTTGATTGAGAGGTCATTTTTAAACAATGACCAATATAAATGGGCTATCCCTTTTCACAGAATTAGAGAACTACCTTAATATATTGTAAATAAAATGTCATCAAAAGATTCATGTATGGAAAGATCATTGGACCTATGGGCCTGATCCAGACCTACGCAAATACTACGCCCTTGTGCGTGGCGTATTTACTCCAGCGTACCTACCACGCACTCCCCTAGGCACTCCCCTCAGTAGTCCGTATTTATGCCGTCTTATGCCGACCAAACCCTACCCTAACTTTTCTGAGCGTAACCGCAGCATCCATGCGTATTTACGATGCTTAGTATGCCCATACTATACTATTTAAATACCTCTCCCCGCCCACGAAGCGTAATTACGGGTTTCGTATAGCTGGCACGCCCCTTCTTGCATTGTTACGATGCTGGTACGCTCAAAGCCCATATGCTCAGCGTTTATTTGCATAACATCTGCTGCGCGCATGCGTAGTATGTACAAATAGGCGCTTTTACGCTTATGAAAAGTGTAAAATCACGGGCAAGCATAGGTCTGGATCAGACCCTATGTGTAAACTGACAAGAATAGCAATTCACATAAGTGCAGTGGCCTGAAAGCCATTCTTTATTCTAAGTATTTTATAAACCTCTTTTGTGTTTAGTGCTTACATTTCATAATACAATATTACTGATGGTAAGAATTGGATTATGACAATTTCATTATATATAAAGTCATATTGTTTTGGTGGTCTCCGGCTAACGGTACTTTTCAATAAAATATTAAAACTGTTTAAGTATGTATGTTCATTTCTTTGTTGCCATATATATATATATGTACAAAAAAAGCCCCAGCACTCTTGCAATTGCCCAGCAACTAACCATAACTTTCTATATTTAAAACAAAAGTCAGAGAAATAGTTACATACATCTGCAGATATATGATAAGCCACCAGCCACTTACAAGGCTTCTCTATTTTTCTGTATTTGTTTCAAAGCGTGTCTGGGATACCAGCTGACAGAGGATGCTGTTTCATTAGGGTCACACAACATCAATGATATATTGAGGGGGAGTGCCTGCCATATGAAACCTGTAAATACGCACTGAGGGCGGGGTGAGGCATTTAAATCGTACAGTATGGGCATGCTAAACGTCGTAACTACGCATTGAGCTTATGGACGCCCGCGGTTACAAACAGAAAAGTTAGGGTAGGGTTTGCTGGGCGTAAGAAGGCTAAACTAAGTACAACCAAGGGGAGTGCTGAGGGGAGTGCATCGTAGGTACACCGGCGTAAATACGCTACGCACATGAGCATATCATGAGCGTAGGTCTGGATCAGGCCCAGAGTTACTTGTCAGACAATTGGTAATGGAATATAAATGTCACCCATTAGAACAAGTGTAACACAATCACTAAGCCTGGTAACCTGGAATGTCAGAGGGTTGAATAATAAAATGAAAAGAGGGCTGGTCATGAGACAAATAAAATCCTACGATCCAGATGTGGCATGTTTGACTGAGACTCACTTGGAGGGCACAAAACTGCTCAGCCTTAAAAAGCCCTGGGTGGGGCAGATGTTTCTCTCCACCCATACTGCGTCCTCCAGGGGTGTCTCAGTCCTGTTTCGTAAAAGATTAAACTGAGTAATAAAAGACAAAAGGTTGGATCCCATGGGTAGATATGTTTGGCTAAATGTCTGTATCAATATACAATCAATGCTCATTTTAGCAGTGTATGTTCTACCTCCGTACAATGCGGAAGTATTGCGGCTGTGTTGTGAATTCATGGCCTCTGCCCCAGATGCTCCTGTAATTTGTATGGGGGATTTTAATAATGTACTAGATAACTATGTAGATAGATGGAGGGAAAGTGAAGGTGTTCTAAGTACGGGTACAACCACAAAATTCGCACTTATGGTTCAAGAAATGGGTTTAAAGTATGCATGGAGGGAAAAACACCCTTCTGACAGGCAATATTGTTGTTTCTCCTCATCATATAATTCAGTTTTCAGGATTGACCTGACCTTGATCTCCCCATCATTTACTAAAAATATAAGTGAGATTAACTATAAATCGCATGGGATTTCCGATCATTCCTCATTGGTAGGGCAAAGATTCTGGAGGTTCAATTCATATTGACTAACCAGAATGGGATCAGCTGGCTAGCTGTGAGGGTTACTTTAATGATAATAACCATACAGCATTAACTCCTATTGTATGGGACTCTTTCAAGGTGTTTGTAAGAGGTACATTAATTAAAAATGTTCAGGTCATTAAGAAAGTGTCCGAGGAGCAAGAGGTTACATTGGAGGAACGATCAGGTGACCTAGAAGCACATTACATTTTGACTTAAAAGGAAAATTATAGTGTGGCATGGTTGATGGCTAGGAAGAGAATGGTTTGACTATCTTCTAGATAAGTCAAAATGTAAACTTCTATTTTCTTCCCATATGCAATTTATGGAGGCTGACAGACACCTTTTTGGCAAGAATGGCCAGAGACAACAGAGGAACGTCTGTTGTCTCGTCCATAATAAATGATAAGAGGGAAGTAAAGTGCCAGCTGGCAGACATAGCAGACGCATTTGTTGAGTATTTTGTTAAGGTGTACGCTAGCCATACGGATTACTTGAAAGTGGGGTTGGGAAAATATTTGTCAGCGCTGACTCTCCCTCAGTTAACTGTAGATAGCAGAGAATTTATGGATGCTCCACTGACAGTGAAGGAGGTGGCTAAAGCTATTTCATCCTTCCCGAATAAAAAAGCACCAGGGGTGGATGGACTTCCAATTGAACTATATAAAAAATATGTGAAATTTTTTGCCCCAGAATTAAATAAACTTTTTGGAGATTTGAAGGAGGGTGGTTCATTTCCGCAGTCTATGTCAGAGGCCCTTGTTGTGGTTGTCCCTAAAGGATCCTCAACAATTAGACTCTTATCGCCCTATATCACTGTTGAACTCGGATATAAAAATACTGGCAAAAGTTCTAGCTAGAAGATTAAATAAAGTTATAGAGGAGGTAATCCATCCTGATTAAACTGGATTTATGCCAGGGAAATCAACTACAATAAATTTAAGATGCCTATTTTTAATTTACAGCTACAACATACATCCTACAATAAACCGGTGATGATATCACTAGATGCAGCCAAAAGCGTTCGATTCGATTGAGTGGAGGTATTTATGGGTGGTGCTACAAATGATGGGATTCAGTTCTGAATTTATAATGTGGCTTAAATTGTTATATTATACCCCAGAAGCTAGAGTTCTCGTTAATGGATATACATCCAGGGCATTTAAATTAGGCAGAGGAACAAGGCAGGGGGTGCCCCCTGTCACCAACCTTGTTTGCATTGGCAATTGAGCCTTTGGACTGCTGCATAAGAAAAAATTCAAACATCATGGGTTTAAGAGTGGGGGAGAATATAGAGAAAATAGCCTTATATGCAGACGACGTTTTCTTGCTCCTCGCAGATCCGGATGGCTTGATAGCAATCATGCTGCAAGTGGTTGAGACTTTCGGAGTATACTTGAGTCTGCACATTAACTGGAATAAGTCACACATTCTTCTGTGGCAGAGATCCCCTCTAGTGGACTCTCCCTCCTCCCCTTTGCAATGGGCTAAACCAAATTACAAATTAAATTTGAGACTTTATGCACTTGAATTTAACTCATCTGCTGACCTATCTTCAACACAAAGTCAATGTGTGGAAGAAACTTCCTCTCTAGGTAATGTGAAGAGTAAATTTAATAAAAATGTCAGTACAGCCTAAGTTCTTATAGATATTGGTCAATTCTCCCATTTTTATACCCAACCAATTCTTTACCAAGCTAAGAGGGCACTTTATATCCTTGGTATGGGCAGGTAAGAGAGCACGTCTCAAATTCAACACTCTATGCCAAACAAGGGGCTCGGGAGGGATGGCTCTTCCAGACATGCAGCTATATTACTGGGCATTGCAATTAGCGACTCTGAAGGATTGGGTGATATATTCTTTGCAAGGTGATCTACATTGGTCATTGGTAGAGCAGGCGGGTCAACAGCACCCTGCTACAATGTCTACTAGCGGGTACTTACCCAAAACAAGTTCCTCACATTGTACAACAGGCAAAAAACATTTGGAATAGGGTGATTAGACTGATGGATGAGGAATTAATTGATACAGGGGCTCCCCTGTGGCACAGTAAGTCCTTTTGAACTGGAAGGTGAATATATTTGGCGAGAGTATGAGATCACCCCCATTGGCCAATTATTTTAAAATAACGCAGAGATGTAGAGCATTTATGTGAACTCGCTAAGACTTCGCTCCACTCCTCATTTTCCAAGTCTCCCTCCCATTTTCTTCAAAGTGTGGGGAAGTCTTCTCTGGGAGGTCCTGTGAGTAAACAAGAATATAGTAGCAAAAAAATGCCTCTGTCGCCCAGCATTTTGTAACGTAGTTTTTATCTGGGAGTGTACTAATATCACCTGTCCCCTCATCTTAAACTGATCCTCCACCGCATGCCGCAATTGTAAATATCTGTAGAAGAATTTATTTGGGATTGGATACTCCTCTGTCAGCTGTTGGAACGTTTTAAAGATATTGGGCCATATGCAGAGCTCTGGCCGCATTGCATATGCAGCCGGCAGTAATTTTGTAACGTCATCTACGTTACTTGTTGCAACGTAGATTGCGTATACGCAAGACAGAGGCCCCCACACTAATGGAATGGCTGCATTTGGTGGAGTCAACAGGGAAACGTAATAGTAGATTAAAATAAGACAGAGTTTGGGCTAGGTGGCATAATTCAGAGTTTATTGGCAGGTTATTGAGCAAATAAATTACTTAAACTAGAAATAAACTGTACTACGATTAAAATTTCAACACAACATGCTGTATGGTTTGGATAAACATGACTAACTACGTGAGTAAGGGTGGGAAGGATAGGTTAAGGTTAAGGCCAAGTGTATATTCTGACAAATAAGAGTATAACAGTAATGTTCAAACAAACAGTATGTACATAATGTAAACTTATGAGGACAGTACGAATAATACAAACTGTATTATATGTCTGAGAAAAACTATACAGGTTCCGAAAGGTAAATGTATAAATTGTGTATTTGTTATTATAACATTTTGAGCATTGTATAACTGCATTTGGACGTAATGTAAAAGAAAAAAAAATGTCAAGTTTGTATAACTATATGTTGTACTTTAATAAAAAATCATTTAATTTAAAAAAAGTGTCCCATAGTTAATTCAATCTATTTTCCCTGTAGGCCCATTAGGCCTGATCCAGACCTACGCAAGTAATATGCCCTTGTGCGTAGAGTATTTACGCCAGCATACCTACGAAGCACTCCCCTCGGTCGTCCGTATTTATGCTGTCTTACGCCGAGCAAACCCTACCCTAACTTTTCTGGGCGTCCATACCATCCATGCGTATTTACGATGCTTAGCACGCCCATACTGTACAATTTAAATACGAAGCATAATTACGGGTTTTGTATGGCTGGCACGCCCCTTCGTGTGTTGCTACAAAGCTGGTACGCTCAAGGCCCACACGCTCAGTGTTTCTTTGCGTAACATTCGCCACAAGAATGCGCAGTAAGTTCAAATAACCGCTTTAACGCTTACAAAAAGCATAAAAACACGGGCGGGCAGGTGTACAGACCATGTAGTCTTGAAAGGTAGTAGGGTTTTTCGTCCTCCAAATCTGAAATAGCATAGAGATGAAGAAGAAAAGGTAGTAAATAAATAGACAGTTTATTGCACATAAAAATCACAAGTAAAAACATTGTGGAGAACGTAGTCAGCATATATTTTTTTTTAGTCAGGAAGTGTGCGGCAGGTGTGCATGATGACAGCCAATTAGGTTCTTCAGGCCAGCTTTAAATTCTGGATCCATACTACACACGATCACAACTTTGAGAAAGAGGAAATCCCCTTGAAACGCGTCAGGAGGATCTGGACTTTTCATACAACAACACAGTTCTTCTACTCTGACGGTCTTCTAGCGGTTTTCCTGAAGTTTTCATCTGGGAGGTGCCTGGGCTCTCCCCGTTCATGAGTGGAGATACCGGACTTCATTTACATCTCATACTGCCAGGTACGAACTTGCTGTTAGCGCTCTGACAGCACATTTGGAGACTACGTTCTCCACAGTGTTTTTACTTGTGATTTTTATCTCTATGCTATCTTGGGTTTGGAGGACGAAAAACCCTATTACCATTCAAGACTACATGGTCTGTACACCAGTATTTAGTTTAGTATAGGAGTATAACGTTCTTTATCAATTTATTACTACATTGTTGACTTGAAAATCGACTTGCCCTATTTAGAGGGACATATCCATTGCTACTTTTACCTTTAAAAAAGACTTGCCCTGTTTAGAGAAATACACTTATTGATATATTTATTGTTACATCGTTGATTTGAAAAAAGATGTGGATGTGAAACATTGATGATATTGTTACATTTTGAAGTATGAGACATTTCTGTATTATGGAAGGAGTCAGAACATATTGGGGAAATAGCACATAAGAACCGAATGTGAAATATGATTACCTTTTGCTGCGGGTATAACCTCGCAGTCTCTTCCAATACACAACTATTTGCATGTTGCAAATGGATGTATCTTTTCTGTACATTCTATACAGAGTTGCAAAAGTCGCAACTCTTGACAGAACACATGCAATGCGGGCAATAGATTTGCGCATCTTCTGCCGTAGAACTCTGGGATCAGGTCCCTTGTGCTTATCTGTAATATTCTATTAAGGTTTCAGCAGTGTGATGGCTTAATATACTACTTTATTAGACCTGTCAGAGGGAATATACAGTTGTGGCCAGACACCATGGTGCTTGATTTGGCATGAAATGCATGGTCATAATCTTTTGTGCCATGCTATCAGTCACCTCGAAAAGTTGCTATTCATACTGTAAGCACTAGGTGGCCATTGTATTGTGTAATGTGTTCCACCTGTGTAATGCATTAGTGCATTTTTGCTCTCAAAGGTCCCAATCCTCAGGTCCGTACGACAGGGCAATTACATACAGCACATACGTAATTCCAGTCTTGAAGGTTTTGAGCATGCACACAGCCTTCTTACAATGTAATTAGTGTCTGCATACATAACGTATGGGGGGCGTGCACTCCTCGCTACGAAAACGTCCATAATGACCTTTTGCGCCCGTAAGGATCAGCCCAAAGTGTGCATGCGTGTCAGAGCGGCATAGTACCCAATAGCTGGACGTGCATACAGCGCCGTATGTAAATATGTAGCCAAGCTTTTAAAAAAAATTTTTAATTAAAGTAATAAAATAAAAAATTTGGGGAATTGTTTGCCCTAATATATTATTACAGGTACATCTTTACCTTCTTCAAGGTCTTCTCACTACAAAATAAATCTTGGAACCACCGCTTTCACAGGGTCCCGGCACTAATGTCCGATACTCACGCTGTGAGTGACTAGCAGTAGACCCAGGGATGAGTCATAGTTCAGCTGCAAACCTGCTAGCATAGCGGGTTTGTCTCATGCTGCTAAACATTGATGGTTGGGGGTTAAAGACCCGGACTCTCACAACATAAGAACCAGTCATTAATGAAGGGGATGCCAATGGAAGCAGAGGTTCCAAGATTTTTTATTTTTTGGGGGGACTGTGAAGAAGGAGAAGAAGACGACTGTTTGGATGTAATAGTAACCTAGGGTAAACAAGGGGTGTTATTATGAAATAAATAAAGAGAAAATGTTTTGTTCTAACCCATGCTGTGGGTGTCCCTCTCTAAGTTTCCTGCAGCCCTGGCTGATAAATCCTGGTGATGGTATTGGTAACATCAGGGGAACCCATGCTGGTCATCCCTAGCCAGGCTGAATTTTTACATACAGTCCTATATGCACAAATTGTTATCGAGTACAATGTCGCTCTGGTGCGTGTACACATCTTTTCACCTTTCTTCTTTTGCAGCCGCAGTATAGTTTTATAAATACGCCATCTGCTGTCTGTAAAGCGTTACTACAGCCTTGTTTTACCTTTTACAAAATCGTGGAGGAGCTCATCAGCTCTCGCCATGCGTACCGTGCCATGTTGGGGTTTTAGCAAAGCTATATCGGCACACAACTTAATGCATGTGTGACATACAATGACAGTTACAAAAATGCATTCCTGACTACAGGGCAATTCCATTTTTGGTAGGTACGAATTTATACGCACAGCCGGAGCAAGGAAACACCCACCAACAACCCCGACACTCCCCTCTCCCAGACATCCTGTCGGTGACTTACGAGTCCATAGACCACTGTTATATACATGTGTACTTGCGTGTGTATAGGTGCTCCGTCCATGCGATTCTTGAAAACCGCGCCTCCATACGTGCATTTAAATGCCTGCCCCCACCCACTTTTATGTTACTTTTTCCTTATGTCTGATATCTGTGCGTATTTCCCCAAGTGCGATTCACATGTGTGTCCGTTAGGCACTTCCGTGCGTATAGTCAACATAAATGTGTTTCAGAAAAAAACTAAATTACCATTACCTAAAATAGGGTTAGGTATACATATATATACAAAATGGCTTTTATAGTCTTATATGAGACCATAAACGTAATCCTTCAATTTAGATACTTTTGGTGAGTGCTTGGAACACTAAGCATTATCATAACAGTTCAGGATTACTATATAAGGCCATTGTATCATTCAAACTACAATTCTGTAAGTGCATAAGTCATATTTGTGCTTCTCTTATTAGCCAAAGCAGGAGGGAAGGAAAAGCCACTGAACTTAATGTGATTAGGTGATGGTAAAAACAAAAGATGATGCAGAACCAAATGCGTCACAGGATCAGAGAGGATTGTTAACCTGTTTTGTGCTAGAGGGAAATTCATTGCATTGTTTTTCCTCTTTCATTCACAGCTGAAGAACTAATCCAGGAAGTACCTTCTATTATTAGCCACGGATTATCCTATACTCAATTGTTTATATTGGATTTTCCAGTTTTGTCACAATGCTGTCCTTAAGTAGTTCATTGATGTGACAGTTATGTTATCATAAGGGTTCTTGAGAATAATGTGAGAGGAAGGTAGTAGACCCTTTATACAACTCTGGACTGGATACAGCCTAAAGATTTCTGTTTGACATGACACAGTTTTCAAACACACAGCAAGCAGAATAAATCAGTATAAACACAGTGCAAAGATATTCAGTCAGACAGGAAAGGAAAGCTAAGCTGTCTGCCAACAGGAATAAAACATACAAAGCAACATTAAATATTGGTTTTTCTATTTAATTATAATTGCTTCTTATTTTACCAATTTTATAGCATTAAAATATTTTATATTGTTGACAAAAATCTAAACATTTACTAGAATTGAATTGTGCAAAACCAGCAGGGATGTCCTTTTAATGAACAGGCAAATTAGCCACATAGGACTTGATTCACGCTTAAGAAGCTGTGGCTTCCATGTCATACTCACATAAAAATAGGAATGACTAGAAAGTCTGGATAGTTTAGTAGGCGCTTCTCATAACCCCACTAAATTTTTTGCATACTCCCTCTTACGAAGCCATCCATATCCCACAGCATCCCAACCGGTGGGATACCCTGGCATGGGGTATCTTTTAGAAGTAGAGACAGACAAAAGTTATTTTTCAGCTGTCTCTATTTCGAATAGGCAGCCATTTTAGATTTTATTTTCAGAATAGGTGAGTATGCCAATGCAGCAGGTCTGCCAAATACACCACCGGAGAGTAACCTCTCTGGGGACTTTAAGAATTTAGGGGGAGAGTTAGGCTATGGGGAAGGGAGGGTTAGGTTTACGGCTATGGAAGGGAAAAATTAGCGTTAGGATCAGGCTGTGGGGAAGGGGGGTTATGGGGAGGGTTAGGCTATGGTAAAGGGAGGGTTAGGGTAAGTATTAGGGAAAGGGTTGAGTTTAGATTTATTACTTTCAGAGCACCGAGTTCTTCGAGACAAAAGCAATCGATTTCCCATTTTGGAACTGGCTGGGAGAGAAGGACCTTTTCACAATTGGGCCGTTCTCAGCGGGGATCAATAAACCAAACCAACACACCGTAGGAAGCGCTCTTAGTATTGAACTTTGGATCCAGATTTGTACTGGAGAATATGGCGCACACATGGTAGAATAAAATTGAGGGGGAAGGGGGGTGTTTCCCCATCCTAGTTATTGTCTGAATCCAGTCCTCAGTACCCATATGGATGGATAATAACGACCAATTATACGTAAATCTTCTGTACTTCTACAATTAATATTATTAAGACATTTCACGCCTAATACAAACTAAAAATACAAAAAAGACTTCATCCTGCATTTAGGAAAATCCCTTCTCAAGTAATGGGTCTTTTAGCAGTGATGCAGACATGAACCTAAGTATGGATCTGGTGCGTGTCTCATCTGCCTTAGCCTTTCTCTGAAATAAAAAGATACTTTTTTAAACTACTGTTTTCATAGTCATGTGAAAGAAAGAAATCTACTAAATCTAAACACTTGACCTACTTATTCTGGAGGAGTACTCAGGCTTATGAGATTAGTGTTATAATTGGTGTTATAATATTTGAGCTTTGTATCTTTTGTGCATTTAATTAAATCATGGTTACTTAACCAGCTTTAGTAGAGGTTCACTTGTTTGGGCTTTTAGTCAGGTGAAGGTCTGAGCTGAACGCAATAAGTAAAGAGGTTGATCTGCAGTAGTAGTCCAAATACCTGCACTGCTAGACCCAGGGGCTGATTGGCAAACTTTATCCTGGGGGGTGAGCCCACAGCAGCAGCCCATGAGTTAAATGGCTTGTTCTTAGGGTTAACAGTATTTCATTGATGATTCAGAGTATAGGAGGCTGCACCAGCAGCGCCGTGTTTTATGGCTACCTCCCAGGTGGTCTAGTCAGGTCATATAGTTCACCCATAGACTGAACTGATATCTAAAAGCAAGCATGTCTTTCATGGAAAACGTGTTGGTCCTACAGGCAGTGTCAGACTGTGGCAAAGGAAGCACCAGGGGAATTTTGTGATTGAGACCATCACAAAGTCAATGGGTCAGAGGACAGTTGTAGCACTGTACAATACAAATATGCTATGGCATCAGCTGCACCCACAGACTGCTTCACCGCAAGCATGTATCATACAATTATACCACAGTTATAGTGACCCAGTAAGTATCCCACTGATATACGTACAACAAAGCCAACATAATAGTGACCACCATACAAAGATTACAAATGCAATAAAAACTACATCTTAATTACTGCCATACAAAACAGACTGCATCTTAGCTAATGCCATACAATACACATTTACTTCCCCTGTATGCCTCCAGTCATCCTTTTCTGTCATCCTGTATGCCCCATACATGTCTGCCATCCATATTTGCCCCTTATAAGTGTCCAGTCCCCATTTCTAATCCTTGTATATGTGTCCAGCCTCCATTTTAGTCACTTATATGTATTCAGCCACCCATTTCTGCCCCTTGCAAGTGTTCAGATACCTTTTTATGCTCCTTATATATGTGTCCAGCCACCATTTCTGCCTTTTGGTTAGGTGTCCAGTCTCCATTTCTGTCCCTTGAATATCCTGCCTTTATTATCACCCTTTAGTACTGCCCCTGGTATATATGTCCAACCTTTATTACTACACCTTATATTTGTATCCAGTCTTTATTTCTGCCTCTTGTATATGTGTCCAGCCCCCATTTCTGCCCCTTGACTATGTGTTCAGTATTTATTACTGCCGCTTACATATGAGTCTATGGACCTGATTCAGAGTTTTAGCGGATGCGGAAGTCGCAACCGCTAAAACGTGCTATTCAGAGGTGCATGTTTCAGTAGAAACACGCACCTCTGAATTGACCGTATTTAAAAAAAAAAAAAAGCAGTCGGAGCCTTACCGCATGGCTTATTTTAATTTATAATAAAAAAACCCCCTCCATCGCAACCCAAAAGCGCTGAAAAGAAATAAATAAAGAACGGCCCAATGACAGGTCTACTGTCATTGGGGTGTATTTATACCCTTAGGGCACTGCCACAATTATCGAGAGAACGAGAATTCTGACACTGAATTCTCGATAATTGTGGCAATTGTGGCAGGGACGGGGTATTTGTATTATTTTATTATCTAACATTATAGGACACTTGGGACGTTTTACATTTTTTTTTCTTTGAAGGACACAGTATACATATTTTTTTTATAATGGCATGGGTATGGAACGCTTTTTGGGCCATGGCATGCTGCTGATAGTAGTGCTACTACCGCAAGCATGCCTTGTCATTCATGGGCATGCTTACAGCTGTAGTTCTACTAGCAGCAGCATGCCTGGCCGGGCCGTTCTTTATTTCGTTTTAAATGTTTTTATTGAAGTATAACAACACCAAGAAGATTGTACATACAACTTCTAACCAACAACATATATCTGCGGTAGTACAAATAAAACAATGCAACAGTCAGGGAGACGGGCACATTACACAATTTGGAACACAGCACTATATTCCCATTGGGAGTCTCCCTAGCGGATCAGGGGTTGTCAAAACCTTTACAAAGGGTAAAAGGGAAGAGTTAGAGGGGAGGGTAGGGGAAGAGTTCAGAGCATCGAGCTCTAGGCACAAAGCTAATCGTGTATTGTTCCAACACGGGTGGTGCGCTGGAATTGAGATAATGTTGAAGTAAGTAAGCATATGGGTGTAGTGGATCCGCAATGATTTGTTGCCTCGCCATGTGCCGCCGCTAGTCTCAACCTGCCTGCCACCTTCTAGAAGTGATCATTAAGGTAGTTGTTTTGGGCTCATGGGACACGCCTGATCTCAATGGCCCCCCATTATTGTCTTATACACATCTTTGGTCTTAAATTCGAGCCAATAAAACCAGGTGTCTCTGTGTTTCTCATATGTTTGGTCAATATCGGATTGTATCTCGTCCATGGAAGCATAATAATCAATTTTTTGAAACCAGCTGCGTATTGTGGGAGGGGAAGTGGAACGCCATAGCGCAGGAATCACCGCTTTGGCCGCTAGATTTAAAAAACTCAGAAGTGAGCGTTTATATGAGGAAATTGGCGCCGGAGACCAATTTAAAAGCCAAAATAAAGGGTCATCGGGGACCGACTGCCCCAGAATTTCCTCCGCCAGTCCGACCACCGAGTTCCAGAATCCCCGCAATGAAGAGCATTCCCACCAAATATGGAATAGAGTTCCCCTATCCACCCCACATCGCCAGCACAAATCGCCCACGGCTGGGTACATTCTACAGAGAGTTACTGGGCAGCGATACCACCTACTCAGCAAGTTATAGTTCCTTTCAATCGAGTCGGCTGTGCCAACGCAGGTAAGGGAGCGCTGAAAGATTTCCTTCCATTGCTGTGCGTCAATAGGTTGTTGGAGGTCCTGTTCCCAGCCCTGTGTGAATGATGGCGAAGTGGGTGTGTTCTCCTTCAAGAGCAGCTTATAAAGGCGTGAAATTGTGTGCGA